>PVIW01000014.1:824326-1043640 GCA_004026585.1 Noctilio leporinus
GGCCTGCGAACCTAAAGGTCGCAGGTTCGATTCCCCACCCAGGGCACATAACCAGGTTGCAAACCAGATCTCCAGTCAGGTCCGTGGCTGGAGGGAGGTGAAACGCAACCACACATTGATGTCTCTCTCCCTCTCTGCCTCTCTCCCTTCCCCTCTTTCTAAAAATAATGAAATAAAATCTTTAAAAAAAAAAAAAAAAAAGTTTTATATACTATAAAGAAAATGGATTTATTATAAAACCAATTTCCCTCTCCTTCTCTATCTCTCCCTCTGTCTGTCACACACACACACATACACACACACACACACAGACACACACACATCCGTACACCCCCCCCCCCCCCCAAGACACACAGAGGAGCTGGCGATTCGTAGGCCAGGTGTGCTCTGATAACAAACACCAAATACTATGTAGAAAATCAAACAATGCTTCAGTGAACAATGAGTCAGAGGAGTCATAGACATATCAAAGTAAAATTATGTGCTGCAAGCATACAGGGTGCACGCGATAAATTGGCAATAACATTGCCTCTCCTTATTTCATGTGCTTCTTATTAATTTTGAAAAACTATGTTTCTAAGGTTATGATTTAACATCGTTTCAGATATAAGGTGTTAAATTCTGAGAGCAACTGTCATGTCTAAGGAATATGATGTTAGAGCAACCACAATTTCTGGACTGAGTACAAGGCGAACACCTAAGGAAATTGCGGACTTCTATAACATCCTTTTCTGTACAGTTGACAACGTGAAGAAGGTGTATGGTGCTGATCCTGATGGCGCCACACCAGCAAGGAAAACGCATAAGGTATGCAAGGATTGCACAAGTCCAGATATTGCACGCAGGATCCAGGAGATCATCAATGAAGATCCAGGATGTTTACCTTGACATTTTGAGAGAAGTAGTTGTGCCATGGATGAAGCAAGTCACAAATGGACATCATTTTATCTTCCAACAAGATGGTGAACCAGCACATAACGCCAATAAAGTGCAAGAATTTCTCAGTGTCAAAGTTCCTGAATTCTGGTCAAAGTAAATCTGGCCTCCTAGTTCACCAGATGCAAATCCTTTAGATTATTATGTATGCAGCATTTGTGAGAGAGAAATTAATAAACAACCTCATTCCAATAAAGAGGCTGTTAAAGCTAAGATTGAAAACATAATGATGCCTATGGATAAGGAAAAGTTAATTAAAGCATGCTCAAGATTCCGAAGTCGAATCGAGTCTATTATTGTAGCAAATGGAGACTTTTTGAACAATTTTAAAAACAGTGACTATGTTTATATATTTACATATAAGAATAAATTTATTTCAAAATATATCACATTTGTGGTATGTTGCTTATTTTACTAAAATTTTGCCACTTTATCGTGCACACCCTGTATATTTTTGTTACAATTGAATGACTCTAAAACTTTTTCAAAGAAGCAAAACCCATCAATAATGACATTGGGAAATATCAGTTTTCTTGATTGTCATTAAGCAGCAAGACATCAATCAATATATTTTTATTCTAAAATACAAAAGTGTTGCATCATGTTCATTTCTTTATTGACTCCACCATTTCAAGCAACTAAAGTAATGTTAGAAATTTTAAGTTTTAGTACTAGAATAATAATGGAGCTGCATTATGTCTACATGAGTTAGAATTATTCCCTTAGTTGCCAAGTACTTAATTTTTTCTAAAATAGCTAAAATACAGACATTACTAAGACAGCAAAAATCTCATTCCCACTCCAATTAATATTTATCCTTGTTCTAATTTATTCTTAGTATTTCTCTGAAATACTATAAAGCAAATGATGATTCTTACAGTCAGCTATCATTTGACCATAGTTTTACATTGTTCAAGGGATTAATAGTGTCATAAGATTACCTATAAATAATGCCACAATCTCTTTTTCAAATGGCATTAATAATGGTGGTTTTATTTCAGAAAAAGCTAAATTGTATATATCCCATATGACTTCACATTCCATTGCTATGGTTATATATATCACTTCTTGTGATTCATTTCACTTCCTGAAAAAATGGCCAAACTATTTAATAAATGTTATCTGTGGCTATAATTTTAAACTTTAGGTTGTTTTAACAGTGTAAAATTAACATTGTACACATTCTATTATAATTCTAGAAATAGTACATATATCTCACAGTAATTATGGATATAATTTGGTTATACTATAATAGTATAGTATAGTATTGTTAATATAGAAAATTAAAAGAATCCAATTTCAGGAATTTTTAGCCTTGCTAAAATTATCAGTTAATAACAACTTAGAGAAGGTAGACCTCGATGATTACATCAAAAGCTGTAATTCACTTAATCAAGTATTGAGACCAACAGCACTTACAAAGCAGTAATCTGTCCTAGCTTAGGGTGCTTTACTATGGAAAGACCCTAGATAGAATTGACTTAACACCTATCTTATTTTTACTGGTATTTATTCGGACATAATATGAAGCCTGGGTATAAGTCTTCATAGGACCATCAATGCCAACAACTAATTTACCAATATTGCCATCATAAAAATGACACGACCACGTAAATTCAAAGAGATAAGTTTAACATGATAGATGCCTCATAAGTCATAGTAATGCCACATAAATTACATTTGTTGATATGCTCATTAGCACCTAATATGTTTCATATTTACGTTTCTCTCATACACTCATGTTTCTCTTCCTATCTTTCTCCCTTTCTTCTTCTCTTTCTAAGATTAGAAATATAAAATCATTAAAAATCCCTAAAGTTCTGCTATAAACATAAAATATAAAAAACTAGTAATCTTATCTGATTTTAGGTGAAAAAATAATACATATATTAAGTTAAATTAACAGGTGTTTACTTTTTTTTAAATAAAGGCCTAACTACGTAATTCAATCTCTCCTAGAAAGTGCTACTCGTAAATTGGGAGATGGAAAAGTGTCACAGCACTTTTAAGACAGGAAATAATGACAGTTTCTGTGGTACTCTGTGAAGTGTCCACAGATCCCTGCCACTGCTCCATGCCCCTTTGCAAAATGACTTTCTTGTTCAACCAGCAGGAGGTAGAACTGGTGCTCAGCCTTGTGACTTGTGTTGGCTAATGGGCCATTAACACATTTGCCACAAGCAGAAGCTGGAGCAGCATTTGCACACTGAGGCTGCTGCTGGGAATCATTTTGCCACCATGGGCTCCAGCTGAGACCCACATCCTGCAGGATTTGAAATGACATGGGGGCCATCTCCGTCACTGCAGCCAGGAGGATGTGCCTGTGAGGCCATTTCAGATTATTCAGCTCCAGACCAGTTAGTACACTGCCTGGCTAATGCATAACATTGACAGGAACAATTCATGTTTATGGTTTCAAGTTCTGAGCAAAGGCATTTTATTTTTTTTTAGTAAAAGATACCTAAATCAATCTTCATATATTGCTTTTAGGCAATTAATTTTCATAACTATCATAACAACAAAAATAGTCAACAGAACAACAGGACTTAAACAAAACCATAAGTTAAATATGGAAACAATATAGTATAACATAAAAGGCTTAATTAATAAAAAATAGTTGTGTAATTCCTCATAGGCACTGTGTCCATTAATATTAAAAAATTTGAAATTACATACAAGGTTAGATGTTTAATTGACTCCTGAGCTCATGAAACATTATTCCAAATAAAATGTAAAGCACTGAGACAATATTAGAATTAATTTCTCTGCAAAATCCTTTTCCTATATTGGATGATCTCCCATGGGTGCCCTTCTAGAAATTGTTCCCTGGCATGGTCAGGATATTTTGAGTCTATCTTTCTGATTCAGCTTTTGAAGAACAAAATAGGATGACAACATAGCATAAATGTCGGAAATTGAGCGAAATGCAACCCAAGATGCAGATTGAAAATCATAGATAAATGGTGAGGGCAGCGGTGAAATGGTGTTATAGAGGCATTGTTTGTTTGTTTGTTTGTTTTTTTAAGCAGGAAGTGCAGGCATTTATATAACGTTAATTTCCTCTTTAATTCTTCAGAATGAAATTTTAAAATGGTAATTTATAGTATCAGATCCAAATGAAACAGAAAAAGAACTGAGAAGGAATAAAAAGAAAAAAACTATTAAAAAGACTCTCCTGCTCTTCTAATTTCCACAAGTACCAGAGAATAAAAGACACGAAGAAGATGCTGGTTTATCATAGTAGCTTGTTTTAGTAATTCACCTCATAAATAGTTCCAAGCACAGAAATGAAATGGCAGACAGTTACTAATTCCATCCAAAATGTATTGAAGGGAAATATTTGTACTCATGTACATTTTAAGAAATGAGAGAAAGATTTTTTTAAAAAAAAGTATTTTAAACAAATCTTTCATTAGGAAGAAAGGATATAGCTCAAATAACGTTGACTTAATAAAGCTAGAACGTAGATAGAAATGAAACAGTGAACACAGGACACAGAAAAGATATGGCCTTTATATAACAGCTCTTATTATCTCCTTCCTTATTTCCTAGTCATTCAATTTCTAAATTAGTACTTTAGAAACCTGGTTGAACTCTGGAATCACGTAATTAAGCTTCAGAGTGGTGTCAGAGTCAAAGAAACAATTCAGCAGCACAAAGTAAATTTTACAGTTCAGAACATGCACTTGCATATCTTATAATCAATGAATATATCTGAATATAATTTTTTCCTGGCCCTATCCACTTTCATAGAATGTGACATATATCTTCAGGATTTCCCAGATTTTCTCTCCCTCTTTTCACTCTTTTTCTCCTTTCCAGAACTATATAGGTCAACCTAATCTTTCTTTGACAAAAACAACTCTTTCCTTCTTGGGTCTGTAAAAAGAAGAAAGAAAGGAAATTATAGGAGTCTCTTGGCCCTGAAGGACAGAGCATTAAAACCAGGGCCCTGAACTGAGTTAATTTTTTTGTCCTGTGATATATACTAGTAACAATTTAAAGACACAAAACTACCTAAATTAAAGTTATCCTCTGTCTTCATGTTTAATTCCAAGGTCTAATGGTAATCCTATTAGCAAATTGTTGGGCATATTTCCATTTTACTTTCCTTTTTTATAAAAAAATACACAAACATACATTCTATACTTTTAACATATAACATTAACATATCAACAATGAAGAAAGTCTTTGGTTGTTGATCTTGAAAAATGAGGTAAAGGAAATCCATAGGTGAGTAAGAATAAAGGGCTCTACTGTGGTAACAGTCCATCTCCTTAAGACTTTAGTGGGGTCTTTACAAACACAACTCATGTGCAAATATACGTGTGCATTTTAGGAGGTGACAGTGGAGGAATCCAGCAAATGGTCGATGTCATGAAAGAGAAAATTACCTTCATGTAATGTAGGGGAAAAAGAATTCAAATGTGACAGAAACTTGTGGCCAGATTACCTGAGTCCCCTGGAAATCCATTCATTTTCATAGATATAATTGGGTCATTCATGGGACATAGAACAAGGGCTGGAGCTGTATGTAAAAAAATCTAAAAGTCTCAAGTAAAAATCTGTTGGAACTTATCAACAGAATCAGTAAAGTTGTAGGATATGAATTTCTTATGTTTCTAAAAAAGTAGGGTAATCAAAGGCAACATATGGGTTCATTATATTTAAAATGTTATAATTAGCATCAATAAAATTAAAACATATTGAATGTCATTTTTAATTTTCTGAATTCTTGAAATTTCAAGCTCTTGATGTCTTTGTAAATTTGTGATAACGTTTAGTTATTTTGTCACAGATGTGCTCAAAGTAAGTACTGATTTATGGGAGGCTGTTTACGACTTCAAAAGAGATTTTAATAGCTATGGAGATGCAAAATTAAGAAGAAGAAATTATATCCTTTGAAAATGAATACAGGAAACTTATTAAAATTAAAATAAAAAAGTTCTGAAAGCTGAGCTTGCATGCACTACTACCGAGTGGCATCTGAAGACCCCAGCAAGAAGTGTTGCTTGTTCTCCCAATAGAAAGAAGCCTACTTTACTACCCCAGTAAGAGGAAGAGGAAGAGGAAGAATTTTCTCCTCCCTTAGCAACAGCCCAGCCAATGAGAAATTGCTAGAACTCAGCCAATGAGAAACCACTTTCTATCCAAGGCCTTTCATAAAAGCAGCCCCTCCCAACTCCTGCTATTTCTTCATAAAGGAACTTCCCTTTGTTCTCTGGACATACCTCTGGTTGCTGAAGGCCCCAAGTTACAATTCCTTTGCTGTTTACCAATAAACTAATTTTTGCAGGTAAAATAACTGCCTGTTTTATTTTTAAGATTGACAACCCTAAAATTTTCAGTTATTTTAATAAGGTAAAGAGAAATAAGAAAAGTGTGGAGGAATTATGTGAAAAGGCAGAATCATGACTACAATAAGTTATGTGCTTTACAGTGATAAGCTTATTATGATGAAATATTAATTTAAAAAGTTGGAGTATTTGTGATTAATTTAAGTTTGATAATCTCCTAACTGTACAATAAGAAAAGTGTTGGACAACACTTGAGATATTGGACAAAACCTGTGTTTTTCAAGATATGCAAGAGTAGCAAAATTCCAACAGACTCCTGCCATGGACGGGACAGATGTTCATGTCCATTTGCTTTATATTGGTTTTATTTTTGTGTAAGATTTTATTTGGCAGAATAATCTCACACTTAAAAATTATTTATAAACAACTAATCCAGCAAGTAAACCAGTAATGTGTAATAATTAAGAATAATGAAGTTTTCATTTTAAGATATAGTATTTCTATTTTTTTAAATTGTCCTTTTTGTTTTTATTTATTGAATTTACTGGGGTGACATTGGTTAATAAAATTATATAGGTTTCAGATGTACAATTTTATAATACATCACCTGTATATTGTATTGTGTGTTCACCATCCCAGGTCTCCTTCCTTCACCATTTATCCCTTCTTTACCCTCTTCTAATTTATCTCTGGCTCCATATAGTGCCTTTTATACAATTTCGAGCACTAAGTCTTAGAAGTATTACAAAAAATGATTGTCAAACACATTCAAATGCAGTTGCCAAAAAATGGGAAAGAATAGACATCTTTTTCAGTTAATGAAATGTCTGTTTATTACACTTAAAGAAATGCATTTTAGAAACTTGAAATATAGTAGACCACACACTTTAGAGTTTCAGAGCCGTGGGGATAAACTCTAAATTCCTCAACATTCCTGCAGGTGTGGGGCCCTAAGCTGCTTTTCAAATGGAGGTTTCTCTGTTCCTCTGTATGTCTGTTCTTCATATATATTTTTGCTCACTCATCTTCTAAAATAGTTTTAAAGCTATGTTCTCTCAGATATTTTTAAGCTGATATGTGCAATATTTTGGTATAAAAAAGTTCAATGTTTATAAGAGATAAAATATCTGATGCTAAATATTATATATGTAATTCAAATGTATTTTGTGTAATACTGTAATCTTTTAAGCTCAAATGAAGCTTAGCCAAAAGATAGGACAAGTCTGCTATGTAACCTAAATCATCAGCAAAACCAGCCCAACTTTCTCTGAGAAACATGTTTGAATATTTCCCCTCAACTAAATACATTAGTATTACGCCAAGATAGCTAACTTACATCTTATTTATAATTTTAAGAGAGAAGAGAGAGAGAGATAATTTGTGCCATGAGTTTATGGCCTGAATAAATATGTATGCTGCCCCTTTAATAATTCCTAGCTAGCCATTGGTCCCGTTCCTGCCTCTATAAGTTTTTACATCTATCTATCATCTATCTTTTTTTCCTTTTACTTCAGATGCAATGTATAAACTCCCTTTCAGTTTAGCCAATTCCTCTTCCCTCAGTCTAAAAGACTTATGTCCTAAGCAATATCTTTTTTAATGTAAAAAAATAAATAAAATAAAGGACTCATGATAGTTACCCTTTTTGTAAAATAAGGAAGCGATGGTTGCAGTAGAAAGGTTGGAAAAAGAAAAGTAGCAGCTGTAGGGCGATGGTCATTCTGGGATCAAATTGAGGAGGGCACACATTGAAGTCTCCGTCTGGAAACACATGTTCCTGTCTCGGAACGGCTGAAAAGTCTTGGAACACCCTTGGAGGTGTCCTTGCCTGGCTTTGAGACTGTTTGTTTCCCCAAATCAAACCAAACTCTTCTCCTCTGTTTTCTAAACAAAAGATGATTTTTACAAACTATTTTCTTTCACAAAAATGAATCTAATTTGAAATTCCAATTCCAATTATTCTTCGAAGCCCAACTGAAATTCTTTCATATGGAGGCATACCAGCTGGATCCATGGCTACTTGTTTGGTGTGGAAGCCCCAATCTAAAGCTAAATTAACCTCACTGAGATTACTGTCACACTCAGTTCTGAGGCCTGACCTCTGAGGACAATGAACTTAAAAATAAATATAAATTTAAAAAATTAATGTATAAACTAATAAAAGGTATCACTCATAGAAAAATAAGGCAAGTCATTTTGTGGCTCAATTAGCACCCTGGTGTGCTCAGTTTGTGACTTTTGGTACCTGTGACTAACACAGGGTTGTAGGTTATAAGCCAGTTTATGTACACAGGTAAGATCATAATAAATCATAAAACTCTAAAAATTCAAAGTTAGGCCTTCTATTCTAGGGCATGCAGGTGAGAACTATTGTGTCTCTTTATAAATACGAAATTAAAATGACTACCTTTTTCTTATGCCATTTCAGGCAACCCTAGGATCTAATATTGGTAAACACTGGTAAAACAAATATAAAAGATCAGAGTCACCTCTTCTGTTTATCTAATGTAACATAGAAACATCTCTTTGAATGGTTTTAATTTAATATTTTTGAATGCACCACTCACTTATTCTTTCAGTAATGTGAACCTATACTGAGATGGATGCACTTATATTGGAATAAAGAGTTTGAAACTTTTCTCTGCGCTTTTCATCTATCAGGCATAATTGTAGAAAGTGGTCAAAACATGATTGCTGCTTTCATGGAACTTACACCTTTTGCACTTTGTCCTTTGAAATTCAAATAAAATGTCTCACATTCCCTTAAAATCCATTATGACACCCTATTTCAGTGACATCCAAGAGAAGAGGAAATCTTTGGCTGCATATTTCTTGAACAAGCTATTTGAGTAGCTAATAGCTAGGGCAGTGTTTTTCAAATCAAACACATTAATGAGTCATTCAATCAATTTACTGGATTACAAGTTTATATATATGACCCCCCCAAAACCCAGAATTTCTTCTTACATGTTTAAACCTAGCAAGACGTTTCTTTCTCACTGCTCAAAACAGTTTTTGAACTTGTTAAATTTGATGCTTTTAGTGTTCTCACCAATTTTTGTTTCACCTTGTTCACATCAGCAAAATGTTTTCCTTTGAGGACTTTTTTCATCTGGGAAACACAAAAGGCCACACCTCCATTTCTCTCTATGCTAAATATGGTATATCCTTGTTCCAGTTTCTCTGCGTGGGGTGTCAAAAAAAACTCTAACACCATACAGAACAGCAACTGGAACAAATGGTGCTTCCCTTTAGTGCTAGGTTAGCTATCTTATTATCTCGAACACGTTTCCTGAGAAATGGGTAGGTAAGTGCAGGGCTCCGGGTGTGCCTGTGTTTGTGTGTGCACATGTGTGTGTTCTCAGGGCGAAAGAGAGAGGAAAGTGCAGCTAATCTGTTTACATCCTTGTTTATAAAATCCACTAAATACGAGGTGTTGAGGGGATGTTACCTTCTGTGTACTGCTTCAGTGGTGTCTGAGAAATGACCTGAGTGAGGAGACAACAGCGTAATCTATAGAAAAAATGCTTAGTAGAAGGTAGGCCTCCTTCTGGGGCCTCCATACAGTTATTTTGTTTTCTTAATTTTGTTTTTAAATCCTAGGTATTGTACGTCTACAACTAATTTCACCTACACTTATGTATTTAGGAACTTCAAACTTTCTCCCAGTTTAATGAGGATTTTATATCATGATATTATTATTTTTCTCCCATTTCTGTCTGCTGTGCTCAAACTATACTTAGACCTCTTCAAAGGGTCCAGCCCAACACCCCACACACATAAATAGAAAAACAGATTTTCTGGAGAATATTTTTAAAAGATTAATCTGAAAAGTCTCATGAAAAGAGCAATGAATTGGCATGGCACAATACCATGACAATACAAAGTCATGGTATTACAACTTTTCACTAGCTACAAGCATGTAACAGGTATGCATATACTACTTTTGCCCATACCCCAGGAAGGAAAAAAAAAAGTGTTAACATGTTTCTGAGAAATCTAACTCAAACAAACTAATCTGGAGAGTGGAAAAGCAGATGGTACTGGAAAACTCTAGCTGGGATGAAACACTGTACATACCATGGGAGGTATTGTACACAGACCCACAGATTTAAAAGAATCCCCTGTCTGGTTAGCAGAAGCCACTTAGGAGTGCTTCAGAGGAGAGAAAACTGTTATATTCTCTTCTCTCCCTTCTCACCAACAATCTCTCTATAAGATAGACAAAGTAGGTAGACTTTAATTCCTCTACCTCAAATTGTGATATATCAAGGGTATTTCAAACTAGGTAAGGCAAGTGCTTTCAGTTTTAGAATTAAATTTAATTTAATAAAACTGAAGCTCAAAGACAGTAAAATAACAAAATTTTCAAAAGACTGTGGACCTAAGGGCAATTCTGAGGTCAAAAGAGCCCCCTAGAAATGACAGTTACTTATATTTGAAGGACAAATACAAAGTTTGAAATAACTGGATAAATTATGAGAGCTGGGGATGACAAAGATGATCCAACATAAGAATTACTGCTTTCTCAGAGGCAAAGACTCAACTAGTGGAACTGAAAGCTATTGAGTGATAAAATAGAGAAATTTTCCCTGAACCGAACAAGTGAAAGAGCAAAAATGGACAGACCTCTGGACAGAGCATGCGTGTCATTAACAAGAGAAAAGTGTCAGACTGCCATCAGTCATTCTATGGCAATATTTAGTTCTAGAATTTCATAGAGCAGTGAGTTAACAGGGATAAAAGAGATGAACCTTTCATAATATTCTCAGGGAAAAAAGAAAAGGAAATGGATCTAGTTAGCATGAAATATTTCAACAGTTAACAAACACACAAGCAAAGAAAATAAACTAACAGCAAAATACAAGTAAGGGGGAATGATCTGAATAACAAACTCAGTCTTAGGGAAACCTTAGCATAACCCTGGTGGTGAATACTACGACCTGTATATGGAATCAAGATCAGAGTGCTAAGGCAATTAATGTTGCAGAACAAAATGCAATTACTATGAACTTGGGCAAAGTTAAAATAATATAATTGTCTGAAAAAGCGAACATGAAGAAGGGCAAGGACAAATTGGAGAGGAGCTAATCACTTCAAATGGTACCACAGGGAGCTAATGGGTCCTGCCTGAGACTGACACGCGAGGGAAGGTGTCAGCTTCCTAATGGGGTTCGTACACATTAATTCCTAACAGAAAGACGAGCCTTAAGAAATTCTTGTTGTGAAGAAAAATTACTTACGTTCAGCAATTCTTTTTAATTTATTTCATATTATCTTTCTTCTACTAAATTAGTATATTGTTATAAATAGCATGTATGTCTCTACATACTTTTCATTTGTGCAGATGTACAAACAGGTAGCTGCCATGGAACTCAATGTACATTAACTTTTTTTAAAAATTTTTGTTCTGATTTTGGGATCACTTGTGTTTTTTTAAATAAAGACGTGACAATAAAATAATCAATTTCGCTTGTATTAAACATCTAAGTGCGATACAGTAATGGTAGTGATGAAACGGTGACAAGCCTGCAGACATGGCTGCGTGAATTGACTTGTGTGGGAGGGACAAGTCTGCTGGAGATGTACATGCCCTGAAAAATTCAGGGTCAGATGAGCATGTTTTGTCGCCAGGAAAGAGTTTTGCGGAACTTGCCTGACCCTGTGGCTTTGTGTCAACTCTGTAAAGAAGTATTGATCACACACAGTAATAAACTGGTTGTAACCGAGAACTGAGCTAGCATCGCGGCTCTGATGCCCAGCAGAGTGGCTGCGACAAAGGAGAAAGCCAGCTCTACTCAGGTCTGCGAGCTCAGGAACCATGAAGAACAGCAACGTCTTGGCTCTGTCGCACAGGATGCTGGGAGCAGAGGGCAGCAGTGAGCTCCTGAGGGAACTAAGAATTCTTGAACAGCAGAAAGTAAACAAGAAAGCGGTTTCACTAATGTCTTAGGAAATTAGGCAATGCGTAAAGAAATCCCAGAGACCTGTACGATGCAAAATTTCTGATAAGAATCTGTGGTATGTGACTGATTGAACCTTCTTCATATCTAAAACCTTGGGAAACATATTCATGTTACATTAAAGACAAACAAACAAAAAGTCTGGAGATTAATGTGTCCTAGTTTCCTATTTCAAAAATATCGACCTAATGTTAGACCATGTGCATTGAAGCTCGATGCAGACTGTTATCATTTATTCGAAGTTGCCCCAAATTCCATAGATACTTCAGTGTTCTTCTTCAAAAAAAAACTTCATTTAATTTCATAAATGTTTACTGAATGCTACCTTCCCGAAAACAATGTGTTAATTTGGAAAGATGCATTGAATTTTATGATAGTTCAAACACACAATGTTTTTCCATGTACTGACATGATGGGTGACTTAGAAAAAAATGATTTTTTTAAAGATGAAGAAGAGAGTAAACTCTGATAGATAGTAATAGGACATCAAATGCCTATAGAAGTTGAGGGGTGGGAGAAGGCGCCTGGGCACCACCCACACAGCCCCTGGTTTATTAGGTCAAGAGACTAGAAGTGTGTGTCTGTGGGCAACTTCACTTTGACAAATAGAAGTTTTTCTCACTGCATTCCTATGTGTAGGATTAAGTTCCTACATAACCAGAAGGTGATTTTAAATAATAATGCTTTTATCACAGAAAGGAATACTAGCTACACATACAGAAGGCAACCCCCTAGAAATCGTGCAAAAAAAAAAAAAAAAAAAGCACGAACCCATGCACACACATACACATACACACATCAAAATTGCCTGGAAAAAAGTCTTTGCAAGTCAAAATCGTTGTACATAGTAGTATTCTTCTTAGCTTAATTGAATCGTGATAAATACCTTTAGAATTTACTAAATTTGCTTAACTTTAGACCTATAGGAACTGACATTTTATCCTAAAAATACTTGAATACCTAAAAATATGTGAAAAGACTGATGTGTACAACAGAATTTTAAAAATCTACATCTCATGTCTACTAGTATTGCTGAACTTCTTTGAAGTCTTTCTTAACCTGAGAATTAAGTATATTGATAAGTTTCTACCAGACTCACTTGATTAACGAGAACACTAAGGCTCGGGGAAATTGTGGCTGGCTTTTTAAGTAGTGAAGGGGCTTTAGGGCAGAGAATACACGACTGTGCGCCTGCATGAACTGCCTATGAGGGATACGGTTTTCTCTTTCTTTTAACTGTATTTGTCTGCGTGCGCGCGAATGGATCTCCTTCCTTTTCTAGTCTCAAGCCACAACTGCCTGCCTCCCAATGGAAAGCGTCTCCTGCCTGTCCTGTGCACCCCGCACTCCACTGTCACCTGGACGCAACTGGTGATGCGAGGGCATGTGGGAAGGGTGAGCAGTCGACTGCACAGGCGAACGTGCAGCATAGAGCTTCCCATCGAAACAGTGGGGTTTTTGGAGAGCTGGTGACCTGAGGGTGCAAACTGAGGGTGCAAGCCTGACTGCCTCCACCTCACACTTTAGTGTTAAGAGCTCAGTGGATTCTTCTTACCAGGTCAATAGAAGGAGTAAACATTCATCCAATGTTCCAAGGAGAATCTTAGTTCAGATTCTGGCGGAGAAGGTCGAGTCAGTCTATCTTTCCCTAAAGTGTATTCCCAGGCACCCCTACAATTTGGGCTAAAATGGACGCATTTTCAAAGAAGTTCCTTCCTGTGATTATTCTCACCTTCTTGCCATGCTAAGTCATTTCTTGATTTCCATGTATAAGTTTGCATTATTTCTTCAAACACTAAATTGTTCTATAATTCCCAACACGGTAAGAAATCAGTAAATAACTCTGAGTGGTGATGACTTTCAATCAGAAGGAAGGCACTAACATGTGTAAGCACGATATTTTTCTATGTTTATGAAAATAACACATGAAAAACTAATCAATTTTTAATTTTACATTTAATTATTTTTATAGTTAATCCTGTAAGGTTAGGTAGTCATACATGTGCCTATTGTATTATCTGTCTGACCAAAATCCAGAAAGTACTCTCAGTATAAAATTTCTAGTACCCAGAGGAGCACTCAATATAGCTATTAGTAAAACTGTGCAGGTTCACATATAACAACATACAGTGTAAAGTTAAGGTAATTATCCTAATTAAAATTTTATATAAAAGAATACCTTATTCTATTTTCACTTTGATAGTTAAGAAAAAGTGCATTGAAGCAAATTATGTCTTACTATGTAACTCATTTGCTATATTATATCAGTGATATTGAAACATGATTCTAGTTCATATTTATGATATAAGGTTAGCAACCTTCCCACATTTTACATAACTCACTTTCTATTTTCTCTGTCCTAATAAATTTATTTCCCACACACATACACAGCTACACATATATCCCAGGGGAATACCTACTTGATCTGAAATATTCTAGTTAGATTTTGATGTACCTCAGAAGTAATGTAGCTAAGCCAAAATGAACATTGTCTAAGTTATAATCTTTTGAATTTTAACATGCTAAGTGATACAACACACATAGCATATACACAGTCGAAAGGATAATAGCTTTACTTGGTTTAAATCATGTACATTCAGAAGTAAATTTAGTTTCTATACTAAGACTCACTGCATTGTCTTAGAAAAAGCATGTCCATTAAAACTCAGAAGATGTATAATATATCAAACTAAAATCATCTATTTAAACCAATGCTTCCAGTCAAAATTACTCAAGATATATCAACTGCCCCTTTTGCAATTTCTGTAAGTAGGTATTTTTAATTCCACTGAAAATGGAGGGGCACATTTTATGGACTAACAAACATAACACTGCAGTTTAATTCAAAATTGTTCTCTAATTTGTTAGTTTCAAACTAATATTTACTAATTTGTCTGTTGTTTTATTGCTTTGATTCCTTCAGGTACGTCTTTAGCTTAAGGAAACGTAAATACATGCTGAAGACATCAGGGGGTTCTACCCTCCTGTTTCAATCGAAAACATAACCTCTAAATGATCTTTTACAGTTAAGCCAAAGCCAGTGTCACATACCTTTCGGGAATGAATTTCTTTCACATACAATGGAAGTAGAAACTCAGATATACCTTCAAGTCGGATTCCCTTCTTGGTGACTCTCAGATTTCCCATACCATCCTACAAGCAATGAAATATAGTTCACTTTTAGATTAATTAGAGAATGAATAACTGGCCATAATTTCTTAGGCCTAAATTGAGAAAACAGTATGCTCAAGTCAGTGATGATTTAAGGAAAATGAGAGATTGAATCTACTTAATGAACGATTGCAGCAATTTGCATGCATATAGAGGGCTCCGTCTAAGATGAACAGGAGAGGAATATAAAGGACTTGGTAGCTTCTCCCCACTCTATCAAAGGCTAGGATTTATCTTGAATAAATCCTATAATTTCTTCATGCATCAGCCAGTTTAACTGTTTATTAGTTAAAATGATACTTGCTACCTGACTATTGGGAACAATTTTATTTACAGAGCTCTAATAATAGTTTTATATTACACGTATAAACAGATTTCTACAACATTCAAACAGTCACGTTTGTATAATTTCTATAAGTAATTAATGATGACTAGTATAAGTAAGCATGGTGTTCGAGTATCCAAACAGTGAGAAAACTAATACTTTATGAAGAGGATAAAAACAAGTACACAGATTATGTTTATGAGGCAGCGAAAAATAAATAAAAAAGTAAGAACGGAATGCTAATAGGAACTAAAAAAATTAAAAAAAGAGATTGCAAATCAGGCAATGTACAGTATCCCATGGAAGAAACTGACTGTGATAAAGGTCTTTGAGAAGATGCACCTTCAACAGGAGCGGCCCATAGAGGGACACCCCAAATGAACCTTCTGGTAACCCACTGGAAATAACGAGGCCAGCCAGTCTGGATAATGTGTGAAAGATGGTGAAGGAATTCAACTGGGATTAAGTTTTGAGAGCAGAGAAAGGAAACTCGGAAATGCAAAGCTTAGGGGTCCCTACTCATTTCAGCCTTCAGGATAGAAAAGAAAAAGTTCTTGAGCAGCTCAAGTTGTCAGCGCCTCCTCTTTAAGATTCACCCAGTATAAAGTATATGTGGGGCAAAGTGACAGCACCAAGTCGTGTGGCTTTCCCGCTCTGTACCTATCAAGGAGCCCACGGGTGCAACACTGGGACTAAGCTAGGTAGGAGTGGCGGAGGTCATTGGGATGCAGTGTTCCGAAGTAGCAAAAGCGATGTCCCTCAAATATCTGGCCAGAACTTTTCCTGCTGGATAGGGGCCCATAAAGCCAGAGCGGCGGTGTTGGGCTGCAAAATAGCACAAGGTCAAAGAACGACAATTCATAATAAATTAAGGATCCAGATCAACAGGGGTTAAGAACTGTGTGATATGCGGAGGCGGGTTGCTCGGGAGGTTTCTGCCTCGACAGAAGTTCCAGATTCGAGGGCTCCCAGCTGGCAGGACCCTCGGTCAGAAAGCTGGTGACACATATGAGGGACACGTGGCTTTAAAGTATGACATTTTCTCAAATGGATTTTCTTTACTAAATCTCGCACAGTGACTGTTCACACATTTCATTAAATGCCTGTTGGAGCAAGTGTTGTGAAGTAGCCCCCACGGGGTTGCTATGGAAACAATGCAACTGGCTAATACATGGAAGTTAAAAATTCTATCGTAAACATAATTTCCAGTTCAATGTTAATCTTAAAAATTATTTTCATAGCGTTGGCTAGTGTGGTGCAGTGGATTGAGTGCCAGCCTGCGAACTAAATGGTCACCGGTTGCAGGCTAGGTCCCCAGTTGGGGACGAGAGAGAGGCAACCAATCCATGTCTCCCTCACACATTGATGCTTCTCTCCCCCTCCTTCTCCCTCCCTTCCCCTCTCTAAAAATAAATAAATAAAATATTTAAAAAATTGTTTTCATAAAAGGGTTAGAATTAAAAGAATTGAACATTCTAAGGTGTGATAATACATGTATGTCTAATTCTGGAAAGATTTGAATCTTAAGCTCGATGGTTTCTTATTTTTTCTACATAATATATATTTTGGTGCATATCAATATTCATAGCTCCTTTAAATTAGATGAAATAGAATTCCCCTGCATAAATGTAGAACTGTTACTGAAGTACTGATCTAATCTAACTCCTGCAGGCCCATTTGTTCCATTTTTTATTGCTCTTGTTTTGAATTAAAGAATTTTCAATTTTTGTCTATGTCATTCACAGGTGGCTATAAAATACATAAACCTATTATATATATATATACACATATACACACACACACACACATATATATATATATACATATATATATATATTAGGAATATAATCAACCTGATCCTCACATTCATGGACCAAGTCCACTAATAATTTATGACATGATGAAATAATGCGGCTTTCCTTCTGCAGGAGCTTTAGAAAGTGAATTTATATTCCTTTATATGAATTCACTATATTCTTGGTTCCTTCAACATCTAAAAGAGAGAATGTAACGTCTGAGTTCACTGTTAAGAATAACATTGTCAAAACTTCAGAAAGCAACAGCATCTAATGTATTCATGTCCCAGGCCTCAATCCAGACTCTGCCACCTTCTTCTTGTGAAAGCTTGAACCACTTAACTAGACTCTTTGTGTCCTTTGTCATCTGCAAAAGGAATAATACCAGAATTTAGTGTGTACTGCAAGGATTACATGAAGATTAGAGAGTGTAAAATAATGTCTAATTTATGTAGTAGTACTCAATAGTTTTAACCATTATTGGTTATTTTATTAAACATTTATTAACATTTTATTAAAGTAATTTAAAATTTTATCTCTTATCATTATAAAAATTCATATTATTGTCAGAGGGATGACCTTTAAACTTCAAGACTTTCTACCAAGTTTTATTACCACTGCATTTACCATACTTTCATTTATCATCTAGTGATCCCAGAATCATTTACCTATTTTTGATAAACATCAAGGTATTGTTTTAGAGGGCAATGTAGAACCCTCTACATATGGATTTGATATTTGACTATTACTTAACTGTTAACTTTGACATGTTGTTTAATCTATTTAAATATGAATTCATTTTCTATAATCATCAGGAAATAACATCCCTCACAGGGATGTTGTAATAATTTAGCAAGATAATATGTGAATAGTTGGTTACTCGATCTGGCATATTTTTGATAATTATTCTATTTATTTAAAACTAATTATTTAATATAAAACATAATTAACCTCTAATCAACATGTGTGATTTTTATTGAATTTATTGGGATGACATTCATTGTTAAAATTATATAGGTTCCAAGTGTACCATTCTATAATACATCATCTGTATATTATATCGTGTTCAGCACCCAAAGTCAAGTCTCCTTCTGTCACTATCTATTCCCCCTTCACCTTCTCCACCTGCCCCTACCCCCTTTCCCACTGGTAATCATCACACTGTTGTCTGTGTCTATGAAGGTTTTTTTCACTTAATTCATTCACCTTTTTCACCCAGCCTCCCCACCACCTCTCTCCTCTGACAGCTATCAGTCTGTTCTCTGTATGTATGAGCCCAACATGTGTTTTTAATCAACTTCCCCCATTTGCTTCATTTGTTCCATTCCCTATGACACTGTTGAAGTTCAAGATCACTTCATCTTCAACTTGGCAACTGCTTCCAAACTGGTACTCTTCGGAGCGCGAGATAACACTTTTCACACTGCCAGTTTAATGAAGTACTCTTTATTCTGCCCAAAAACCTATAACATGACCTCAGCTCTGAGATTATAGCTTTATAATAGATTCTTTATTTTGAATATTCAGTATGTTTTCTAATCTATTATAAACAATATCACTTTCATCAGGGGGGAAATGTAACAGAACAATCTCTTCTTCTGTAGTCCCTCTTTCTTTAGATTAATTTTCAAGACCTTTTAAATGTCTCATATAATCCTTCATTTTTCATATTTTTTGCTCTTTTCTCATTACCCATTCTTTACATCCACTAAACTGCTAGCATTTCTCCAGACAGCTCTCATTTTGCCATTCAAGTTTCTTAATTGCTGGACTTTATTTGCGTGAACTGACCTGTTTCCACCTCCCATCATTCAAGGCTCAGTGCAAAGAAAGCCATGGCTAGTATCAGTCAGAAAGAACATTTCTCTCTACTCTCTATTTCCAAAATGCTGTATTTGTTTTTCTTACAAAATGTAACATATTCTTATACTAGTTATAACTGGGCATTCATTTTTATCTCTTCATAAAAGTATATAATTTTATTTACCTATGTACTTCCTCCCTCTTCCAGCACAGTCCTTCCAACAGATTTTATAAAGTATATGGTCATTAAATGCTTCATTATTTAATTGATTACTAGAATGTATATCTTTACTTGATGAAAATTTTTAAAAATAAACTGATATCTTTGTAAAAGTCACGTTACCACCAAAAGTTACAGAATTTGCCTTTAGAGACAGCAAGCAATATTTATTGTAATTGTCATGTATCATGCATTTGATGTTTTGAACAAGGTGAAGGATGCTTTATTGAGAAATTTTTTTGAAATTTATTATGAAAGACTGACTTTTAAATCAGATATGAATGTAATACAGAGGATATTGATAGCCATACCATTTTAAATGTAAAAGGTGCTTTCATTACTTCTCAATGAGCTGACCCAGTAAGCTCTGTCCTCACTCAAGGTTCTTTATCACCCTCAGCTGCCTGCTGGAGGTTGGAAGGGTTACTTAGATGGCTGGTGGCTACCCTCGGGATTTGAATTACAATAAGCAAGTGTAATTTTCAAAGTAATGAAAATGTTGTCATGGGGTGTTGACAGGGAATTGAGAAAACAATTTTTAAATGATGTCATCATTAAATAATATAGAAAATCTGGTGTGTAATTATTTAAGGAAAGAAAACTTTTCAAGAAAGTTGAAAGAATCCAGTAGTCAGTAGATAATTAATTATAAATTTTAGACATTCTCTTCTGGTCAAAACCAAAAATTAATTTCTTCCAAATTACTATCATCATGTATTTTAAAAGAAACTGAGTAAGGAACAAAGGTAAATAAATATTTTTGTGCCTTCGATAATTAATATACACTCTATACTTCAGTTTACATTAGAAAATGACCTTAATGCGATAATTTAGTGACAAGTAATAAGTGGAGACTACAGAGTATTTATTTGTGAAACCTTGATGATTAAATATTTTATAAAATTTTAAAGAGTGCTGAAATGAATATTTGTTAAAATAATCGCAAGTCACTTTTAATTTTTTGGTGTTTATTCTATAAGATATTATAAATATATGGAAAATCCATTTAATTTCCAACTCCTAATTAAAGAAATTATTTTTAAAATATCTAAGCATTTTTTTCTTACCTGTTTCATGCTAATGTTATTTATAACCTATCATCTTTTTTTTGAGGTGTAAGAGAAAGAACAAACAAAACCATAAGTTGTCAGCCTACTTTATATGTGTTTTCATTATGTTATTTGCTGTAAGCCTGTATTTTATTTTCATTTAATTACCCTTTCTTATTCCTGCTTATTATTAGAAAAGAAACAATAAACTCTAAGTGACAATAATTGATAGACCTAAAATTTGACCCCAAAGTCAGCTTATATAGAAATATCTTTGTAGATTGTTAGTAAGATAACACCAGCTAGAGCATGATTTATTATGTTTTTCTTAACCAATATGGTTTAGGGTTTCATAATTTCTATATCACTAATTGTCAGTGTTTTGAAAAGCTTTTAAACGTATTTTTGTATTGATTAAGATAATCAACCCTGCACTTTATATCTCTTATTTGTGTTGGTATTCTATTAACTATGTGAATGATTTTTAAAAATATAATAAAATAAAGTTTAATTGTTTCCAAAATATTTTCTAGTTAGAAAATAATTTTCTGGCAAATATTTTCTCCTTTTTCTAAAAATCCACATATACTATCTTCACAAAACATTATGTAATTTCTTAATAACAAAATCATCACAGTGAAAATATGCAGAAGCAAGTGAAATAGAAGACAATAATATACTAAGTTGACATGGTAGATATGATCACCGTCATTCAGTATATAATGAAAAAATGGATATCTTCAATAAGTATGATGATATTACGTATAAGGGATCATTAAAAATATAAGCTTTATACTAAATAAGAATGTATGTAAGTGACCAGTGAATGTTTATTTGAAGCAAGCATTTGAAATAATGGAGAGCAGATCATGGTTGTAGAATCCTGAAACCTATGCCCTTTTTGTTCAGTATGCTTAAAAATACGTTTTTCCTCTGGAACTGCTGTCAGGAAAAATAATTTTGTGACTTAGTCTAATAATCTGATATTAATTGTATAAGACAATTCTACATGTGCATGGACACACCAGCATTGTGCAGCTTTAACTTGAAATTAAAGTTACACCTTAATAATGTGATAAGCAACTGTGGCAAGAGTGTCTTGATAATAAACAGTGATGTAGGAAAACTAAGCACACTATTAAAAACAAATCATATTTCTCAGTGGTAAATGTGACACTGAGAAAACCCCAGGGATTTAACTTAAGAAAAATAAAAACAAATTAATAATAATAATACTATGAACCTTACAGCCTGATGTCCATAAATGAGTGACTGAGAAACATCCATATTTTAATCTATGTAACAAAGGTATAAAGCCTGAAGGTTCACTATTAGCATGCCTGTATTTCTCAAACATGTTTAATAGAACTCCAGCATTACAATAATCCTAGTAAAAATGTTCAGTTTTAAGTAGATTTAGGACACAATTGCACGATAAATTCCCACTCAGAGACACATAATGCATGTTAGCATCCTAAATACTCTAGAAGTCTGGAATAAAGAAACCTATTTACTTTGCTCAGTATAGAGTTCCCCAAACATTTTCCCCAATGGGCACCCTACTCACTCACCCACATTTTAGAATAGGTGGAATAATATCCCCTGAATACACTGTGGAAAAACCTGGGCTATTCACTTGTATTTCACAAACTCTGTAGGAATACTTCCCAGAAAGGAGTGCATTGTTTAGTATGGAGGTTCATAAAGAGTTAAAAGCTACTCTGTCTCCAACAATTTTTTTTGAGAGACTACGTATAGTGCCACTAAATTCTGTTTATAATTTGATTTTTCAGCTATCTTTAACTACTGGAGAGAATATGCTGAACATTGCTAGGCATCTGTTCTGCTTCATGGACATTGCTTCTTCTTGTCAGTAAGAACTGAGGAAGAAAAGTAATGCTGAGCTCTAATTTTGCATATGATATTTGTCAGTTGTTACAAGCATAATTAAGTTCCTGAAAGGAGGATCACTTCTTGCCTTGAACAAAATCACATTTCTGGACCTATAAACCAGGGCTAAGACCTGTGGTCATTCTGCATCAATAGTACACATGTAAGGTCCTGTCTAAGAAGTCCTTCCAAATTCTCCGAACGACACCTTCAATTTCTACCCTCACTGATACAAAATGAAGCATAATAGCTCAGTTCAGAGAGTACTTTATTAGAGCCAAAGGTACATCCAAACGACTTCGTGAAATAGGTACATTATTGTCCTCGATTTAATTAAAGTACCAAAAAAGGGAGGGAGTTTCAAGTACCAAAAAAGGTGGACTTTATGTAGCTAGTAAATTAGCCTCAAATCTAGTCATTCTAGGCAACTACAAAGATAGAATATGTCAGCCCAATTTATCTTATTAGGTAATTCCAATAAAAAATTCTTTTTTTATGGTTATTTTTGGTTAATTTGTATACTTTCTTTCTCAAATGTTATGCATTTGTCTATTTTTAAAATCTTCTCTGACTTCATTTACTACCCCATATTTCTCTTTGGCTTCAGGTTTGCATTATAATTCTCTGAAAAAAGTTTCTGGTAAGACAGAATTCTAATTCCAAATGATTATAAAGTTCTTCCTGGAAATGAAGCCCTCAGAACAAATTATTGATATCTGTGCAGTCTTAGACCACTTTAAAGGAATCTCAAAACAATGTTTTCTGAAAATAAAAATTCAGCATTTCACAGTCTTTGTATGAACTGTTTTCTGATTCCTCTCGTACCACCAGACTAAGTTGTGTGTGTGCATATGTGTACTTCCATGCACGTTGGCATGTATACTTAGAAGAGGTGAATTGACCAGGAGGGGCAGATAGAATGAACTTGAAATTGCTGGTGTCCTACTGCAGTTTCCCATTGCCAGGAGCTGAGGGAATATTAGGTAAATGTCATTAGAAATAGGACAGATATATCATGAAGACACAGGTGAGCAAGGTGACACTCTCTCTGGGACTGGGCAGTAGACTACTGGTAAGTTTTCTGACTTTGGGTTGTCTCATGGTTCACAGATCTTGTCATCTCCAAGGCATTTTGGCATGCACAATATTGGGTTTATAAAGCTGTAGCATTTGGCTTCTTAAAATAAAACAGTCTCTTAGGTTTTTAATGTCTGAAGAATCTTTTCATCATCAAAGAGAACCTTTCATGCAGAAATGCAATGCAATGCAATGCAATGCATCATCTCTCAGCCAAATCTTGAAAGATTCTATAAACTTTCTTTAATAGATTTCCATCTATTTTACCCTTGAATTTTAAGGATGATTTTTCCCCCAAAGCATGCAGTCTAGAATCTCTTCTTTACGATAAGTATCATTTTGGGTATTAGTAACAACCACCATCCATTTGGAAAAGATTAAAAAAGGCCTTTTTCCCTACATTTTGGTTATCCCACTTTATTATAATTTCAAATGACATTCTTTCCAAGTATTTTTGCTGTTGTTTGTTTGCTTGTCATATCAAAGACAGACCTCAGCCTGTAATGGGATCCTTTTCCTTCCTCCTTCACTAGCCAGCAATGTGGTTCTCACAGAAACTGCCATTTCCTGACTTGGGTCTGACATGCCTAAAATCCTGGCTATTCAAGCAAGAGCTGGTAACTAAACTCAGACCAGCCAATCAAACATTTCTACTGATATATTTTCAACTCAAAATAAAGAATAAGCAATTAAACAATTTTTCTTTGAATATAAAACTGAGACTGTTTAGAGAAAGCCAGAAAGTGCCTAGGATAACAGACAGTAGAGAGGGTAAAGGAGGCTGATTCCACCCGGCAAAAACACCTATTTCTAGTTATTCCTAAAGCTCACATTCTTGGTCATCCTTCCCAAATTGTGTCATGTTGTTTTCCACACCTCTCCCACTGTCATGATCCAGCAATGTCTCTCTTTCACTCTCTCTCCCTTGTTTTCTCTCTCTCTCTCTTACATTGTATGGAAAAGCAGTGGCCCACGTTTATTATCCCATGACCTAGACTTTCAGGTAGATAGTGAGAGGCAGGGCCATATGTCTCAGGGAAGTGAATATGCTGGAGTGGATAAACTGTTAGGCCAGATAACCCATTAGGGGTACAGACCTTCTTGTCAAATGTTGACAAGTGTAGTTGCCTTACCCAGAAGCCCCTCAGAAATAAGGATCTTGGTCATTCCATTGCCACCAGAGGTAGCAAAAGACAGGTCCTGTTTCAATTGATGATTTGCTACACCTAGTAGGTCTGCCAATGGTGAAAAATCTTTAGCTGTCAGGAAATATCTCATCTGCAAAGAACCATCTTGTCCAAAAACCATACCTCCTCTACTTGGGATGACACACATGCCCTCTGATAGATGAAAGGAGATAGAGACCCAACCATAGTGTCCCCAGTGGGTACAAGGCTCAGGTTTGTTCAAGCCCGGTGTGCCCTGCGGGTCATTCAAAGCTGTCACACCTCTGCATCCTGGTTTGATTCTCTTCTTTCTCAGCTCTATCCTATTCCCTTGAGGTAATGTTATCATCTAGATTATTAAGAAATCTTTTTATCAGAATGCAATAAACTCCATGATACTTCTAAAATTAAAATTAAATTAAAGCTTAGGGTAAGGGTAAGACTGATATTAAAAATGAAAATGAAGTATAATCTATATAAGCCAAATCAGTACATTAATACTTCTGCGAGGTGGGAAGAAAAACTAGATAATATTTATATAGACAACCCAGATATATTTTTTCCTCCACACAGTGCTCTATGAAGGTACCACCATCACCAGGAAAGCTCTCTCATTTTTAATGCCTGCACTGCAAACTTTTCTTTATAGTAATTCAATTATCACAGCTATTTTAAAAATATTTGACTGCAAACAAGGATAATTTTGTATAATTGTTCAGGTCCCGACAATGCAGGTGTAGGTTAGTTTCTGTTTACCTGGAAGCCAGAAAAAGAACATCCCTTCTCTATATGAACGTCAAATCATACTTTTGAAAATGGCTGCTTGGAATGATTATTTTTCCAAAGTTCTAACCTCATGCACATTTAGCAAACTTTAAAGAGATAAAATGTACTATTTGATGGGATGCTGATTGAGAAGTTATTGCAGGTGATGGCTTAACTATCCATCCTCTTTCTAGCTTTTAATACAAACTTCAGAACCATGGACAATGATTTTTTTCCACATAATGAATCAGTTGCTATGTGTTACGAATATGATGTAGGGAGTAGGGGACATAAGCATCCATTCCTAGAAAAACAAATAATTAAAATACAGCACATGTACGGTATGAAGTATCATGCAGCCATGTGTAGCAGATGATTACATGTAAAGCTATTAGCAACAGTGCTTAAAAAACAGAAAGTAAAAAATATAATAGTTACAGAAATTAAAAATCTGTGCACAACATAGGTGATATCGATTTGCCAGACACAAATGAATAAAACAATAACTAAAAAGAACAGAATGACTACAGAGAGAGCAAGTGCTGATAAAGAAAGTGGGAATGGAGGCATAAATTAAAGGAATGATAGAAGAATAAATAAACAATAAACAGTAAATAAGAGATTTTTCAGGGACCAATGATGATAATGTTTCATAAATTGACATTATTTTCTCAATCTTCTGCACTGGAATTTATAAATAAAGTAAACATGTGCTACAGAAAGGTCAGTTTTATCAATCTCTCTCTGTCTGTCCTCACTACTATTGTTCTCTTTTTATTCCCACTCTGTCTATATTATCAATTTTCTAAATGTTCTCATTGTCATGTGTCCAATTAAAATTGTTTTCATACAGTTGATGCTCTTATTATCTTATAAAACCAATCTTATCAGTGTCCAAAGATAAGCAGCAGGAAAATATCTTTCATATTTTAAACCATGTTCTGGTATATTATTATCCAATGGCAATAATAGTTTTATGGTTTTATAAACTCTCCCATAATGTATACTATTCCCACTTCTTTGTTTCCATAACAACTATTCCCCTTTTACTCAAATATTTATTGCAATGCATTATAATTCATTGTTATCTAGAAACTCTCTCTGGGGTCTAAATTTACTGTATTACGTGTTCTGAATTGGAAAAACAACAAACACTTTTGTGTTTTTTCCCTTACTCTTTTGCTTACAATACCACTGACATTAGAGGCGTGGGTTTTCTACACATCAAGCAATTCTCTAAGACACCAGCCGGATGTCCTACAATTTAATTCAATTCTGACACATGTGCCTGGACATAGATACCACAGGTTACGGTTCAGTTCCAGGGGACTGGCTCCCCCTTTTCAGATGCGAATTGCAAGTCCAGGTTGTTATTTGTGCTTCTGACCAACTGGCTTTGAGTCAGATGCTCTCGTTGCTCTCCTCCCTCTTCTTCCTCGGCTTCCATTACTTGACTAAAATGGCTCACTGAACTCAGGGGCGTTTTACTAACTAGGTTACCGGTTTCATTATGAAAAGATATAACTCAGGAGTAGCCAGATCATTAAAGTGATGCATGGAGCTCTGTATGTGGAAAGGGGCGCAGAGCTTCCAAGCCCTCCCCTTCATTCTCCCAAAACCTCCTTATATGGAGGCTTCATTGGGTACTGATCAATTATTAGCTCATTTTCCAACCCCTCTCCCATTCTCTGCGAAGAGGGAAGGGATGGAAAATTCTAAGCTTCCAACCATGGATAGCCTCCTCCCCCTGCATCCTGAAGCTGCCCAGGAGGACAGGAAGAGCCCCACATTAGAATCAAAGATACTTCTATCACCCAGGAAGTTGCAAGAGATTTTATAGCTCTGTGTCAGAAACTGAGGCCAACGACCAAATAGCAGAACAAAAGATGGTCCTGGCGTCCTTATCATTTAGGAGGACAGTACAAGGGTTTTAAAAGCTCCATGCCAGAAACCAGGGCAGAAATACATGTATCTATCTATCTATATCTATCTAGATAGATTTAGATATATAGATTTAGATATAAACTGTGTATGCATGTGTGTGTATATATATTTGAACTCTGTTCATATTACTAACCTTTAAAAATCTTTAGATGTTCTCTAGTGACCTAATGATGAGCAACATAAATTTTAAGATGAAAATATACTCAATTCACTTTAAGTTCTAAAAAAGTCTTTCTAACATGACATTATAGTATCTACGTAGTGTCAAATTTCAAAGTATGTATCCTTATTGAATATATATTTCACATATGCATTCTATTTTTATTTCTGATTTATCATAGTAAATTGAATATGCAAGCACAGTACTTGGCAGTACTTGATAAATGGTTTAAAAATGCATTTTTAACATCTAGGAGTAATTCAAGTGCCTATAGCAAAGTAGCTCATATTAGAGAAATGTATCCACTGAAAATATCTATAGAATGTGCAATAAAAAAATGTAAAACCAATTGTTTTTGAAGGCAAAACACTTTAGGGTTGTGTAAAAATGTGCACAATTTAGAATTTACTATTTTAACCATTTTTGAGTATATAACCCAATGGCACAAAGTACATTCACATACAAATATCATCCATATATCACTGAAAATTTTCACCATCCCCAGCTGAAACTCTGTACCTCAGGCAATAATAACTGTCCAATCCTTCTCCCCAGCCCCTGGTAGCTGCAATTCTATTTTCTGCCTCTGTAAATCTGACAACTCTAGGCGACTCATTTTAAGTGTAATCATACAACATCTGCCCTTTTATGTCTGGCTTACTTCATTAGCATAACATCTTCAAAATTTATCCATGTTGAAGAATGTGTCAGAATTTTCTTCCTTTATCAGGCTAAATAACATTCCATTGTATGTATAAACACATTTTGTTTATCCACTCATCCATTGATGGATACTTGGACTTCTTCCACTTTTTGACAAGTATGAGTAATTCTGCTCTAACGTAGGTATACAAATATATCTTTGGGACATTACTTTCAATTCTTCGGGGTATATACCCAGAAGTGAAATGGCTGGATCATATGGTAATCATATATTTAATTTTCTGAGCAATTGCATACTGTATTCCACAATCTACACCATTTCATATCCCTTTCAGCAATGCACAAGTATTTGAATATCTCCACATTCTCATCGACACTTGTTGTTTTTGTTTTGTTTTGTTCTGTATTGTGTTTCAATCCAATAGCAATTCCAAGAGCCACCCAGCAGTTCTTCCCCTGTCCAATCTTATTCTGTAACATTCAGTCAGAATTGTTTAAAGGTAATTCTGTTCATATTACTAATCTTTTAAAATCGTTAGATGTTCTCCAGTGATTGAATGATGAGCAACATAAATTTTAAGATGAAAATATACTCAGTTCACTTAGATTTTGTTTTTGTTTTTAGCTTTGGTTATTGTTATAGGTTCTCCCATAGCTGCTTCCGTTCTATGGACTAGTTTTCTGGTTAGTAGACATTAGTTGAAAAAGTTAGACTTTCTTCTGAATTAAGTTCTAAAATGTCTTTCTATACACTATATTATATTATCTGTATATATACTATATTATCTATTAGTATCAAATTTCTAAGCATATAAGTATCCTTGTTAAATAAATGTATACTTATATATGCACGTCATTTATGGATCCCAAATGTACCTATAGCACGTAAGAGTTGGACAAAAGTAGGTTTATAGTTGCTTGTAATGTAAATAATTGTATGGAAAATAATAGAATAGTAAATAATAATACAAGAATAACCTCTGTTTTGTGCACTCACAACTGTAAACCTACTTTTGCTCTACCCTGATTATCGATAATTGCTTTTTAAAATTTCTTTAAAATGCTTTGCAATGGCATTCTGAAACAAAATGACATAACTTTAAACTATCACTTAACTTCTATTTATTGACCAATTCTTAGTACTTATATATTGAAATGGTTTGTTAGTGAAACAGCATAAATGTTATACATAATGTTATATCCAAATGATAAAACTTTTCTCAAAAGCTGACATAATTGTATTGTAAGCATCTGGATTTATTCCCAAGCAATGTAGAATAACATTGATAACAAAAATATTTGATGGATATTTAAAAAAATTATAGATATATTTCAATTTCAATTTTGCAAGCTAGCATTCCACTGTTACAAATAAGGTATTTGTCTTAACACTGTCCTTGAATCAAAATATGTGGTTATTATATCTAATGCATGATGTTAATCCCTTCAATCTTTATTGCACATTTTATTCCTTCAAAAGTTTTGTGTACTTTGTTGGTTTATAAGCTACAAGCAGATGTTTTGCTATAATAATGTCAGGAATGCAAGATAATTTATGTATTCAATCAGCAGTAAACCAAGAATGAATTTTTTATTTGTACTAAAAATCTCTAAGTCTATATTCCTTGTTTTCTTGACTCCAAATCAGTTTATAATTTAACTTCTAAGAATAGCAACTAGTAGCTATTATTATTAGAAATAGTAACTAGACCGATTGCCAAGAATAGCAAGACTGATTTCTATTTGTGCAGTCAACTACACATACCTAACAAAACAAAGGATTTCATTTATTTTCCAACAAAAATTGATGTTTTTATTTGACTTTATGTAGATTTTCTGAATTTCTAGATGAATCATTTTAATATCTTGGTAAAGTCATTCAACCTAAGATTTAAGTTAATAATTTATAGACTTCAATAATCATATATGCCCATTCTACTTGACAAGTTTTATAAAAACGTAAATTTGGATAGCATTATCAAAGATTTTGGAAAACACTATAAAGGTTTATAAAAATAATAAAATCATTAACAATAATTATTAATGAAATTACTCTTTGGAAGTTCTGGGCCAGTCAGCCAATGTGTTGAGTAGTTAGTGGAGCCAGTTGAGGGAAGAGAGGGAAAAGGCATAAATTATATTTAAGAGTAAATATAGTAAATTGTCTGACTTCAGTGTCATATTTTCTCTATTTTGACACTTGATAAATTCTGAGGTATCATTAATCATATAACACACATAAGATATATTATGTTATATGTTAATATTATATATATTCCTTGAAATGCTTCACAAGTCAGCAGAGCAACATATTTAACAATATGAGTTAGATATCAAACATTTCTAGATACTGGAAGAAATGAACAGACTAAAAAGGTAGAGAAAGATAAACAAACTGGAATATCATATATTAAGAAAAAGAAAATAGTATAACATCAATAGAATTAGAGGGTTAACTGCAAGAAAAACAACTTTATTTAACAAATATTATAAAAATATAATATTTATATTATATATAATATAAAATCTGGATGTTCTTGATGGTGAAATATAATAATTTTTTCCTCTACAGGAATAAAGATAATCTGTGAAAAAGTATTAGCACACATATAAAATGAACTAACTCCAGGTATAATTTTGAGCATTTGACAGTTTGTAAAAGTAAAACTTCTTTGCTTGTAACATTTGAATAGCTTCTGTAATTGCACACTGTTATTATAATAGCACTATTAATACTAATCTGCAGGCCCCAAATCACTTGGTTTTGAATAAGAATGAACTATATAAGTATAATAGTTTCCTCTATCTTGTAATGGAATACTTAGATTTGAGTTAAAGACAATATAAACAAAATATAAATATTATACACTTTGACAATACATAGGTAATGCAATACTCAGCAAAAATGAGGAAATGAAGAATAAGTAGAGAAATAAATGAAATTAAAATTTCAGTGAATGCTTCATATTGCATAGCAGGACAGAAAGTGCTATTTAAAGCTGATGACTCAAGAAACAAGTATACAGTTTAAAGTTCTGAAGTCAAGTACTAGAGAGTTTCCTGAGAGCAGTAACATAACATTCATGCTAGGAGTATCTCCCTTTAAGTATAAAATAATTACATTGCAACTGTATTATAAATGTGACATATTTATTGGTGCAGCTATGGTCTTTTCACTACTAAAGAATACAGGAGAAATTTCCTAATGAGGGCCATAATCTTCATTCATATTAATTATTTCAGATTGAAAGTCTCTGTAGAGTCTCAGAATGGTGACTGATGATTCTAGACTTCAACCTAATCCTTGTCTTAGCCCTAGAAATGATAGGTCATTTGTCTGTACCTATTTAATATTTTTAACTCCCCTATTCACGTGTTGAAAGAAATTACTTCATTCGAGGAAACATATATCAGTGAACTTTGTTTAATATTTACCCTTCTTAAAATGACATATCAGGTTGTGATATCGGTACCAAAAGAGAAAATGCATGTTACGGCCAAACACATTAATTCCTTTCCTCAGAGTGTGACTTGAGTTTACAAGAGGATGCAAGTCTGTTAAGGGTTACAAAGTCCTTGACTGTATCTTGGTTTAATCACTGAGAGAACATAACTGACCTAGTTTTCTCGGCTCACTGAGGAGTTTGCAGTTCTCCCTCAAGCCCAGTTTGTTTCTGAAGTAGCTATAGTTAAATTTTAAGATGTTGGGTAAGTGGTTTTTGTTACACAGGTTATAGTGCTAGAATATCTAAACTATCACTTCCTACACAGCACTAATGACTTGGAAAGCAATCTTGGCAGCTCTATCCATTGGCTGAGCAGTTAGCTATACTAGCGATGACACTGAATAATTTAGTCAAATAATTTCTAAGCTTTCAAAAAGATATTCCAAAATAAAATAAACATAACTTCAATAGCACAACTCTTGATATTAAAAGCTTGATTAACACTTTTTTCCTCCTCAGTGTCACTGAGGGATTCTAAGAGAAAATAATAATAGTAATAATAAATAATGATGATGCATGTTTAATTCAATTAATAGGAACTTAGGCCCTGTTACAAACTATACTGGTATGTACTATATCATTTAATACTTTAAAGAATATAAACATTAAAGTCAAAACATGTAAATGATATCACCTAAATAATAACGTTAAAAATTGGTGGAGATAATATTTGAATTAAACCTCATTAAGTCCAAAGTCTATGCAATTAACTATGATGCTTTATTGCATGAAGAAAATGACAATAACAATAATAAATATTTAAATTAATAAGGCAAGAAACAATTCATAATTTGAGTTCATCAAGGTCTCAGTATTTTAAAAATGTATTGGCTACATTAGGCATTTGAGAAACAAAGGATTTTACTTATGCACACAAACACAAAATGACACACACACATACATCTATATTATTTATTTTAAGTCAAAGTCAGCAGGAATAAGAAAGAGTTAGACAACTGATGATGGCGTTTTGCCTAGCTTAGATATAATTCTCTGGTGAAACATCAGAACCATAATCCCATTACCCCATCCTTATTTGTATGTTTTTTAAAAGCCTTTCTGATAACTATATGTTTATAATTCATTGTGATTTTAGTTTGCATTACCCTGGTAGCTAATGATGTTGAAATTTTTCTTTATGCACTATTTTCCATTGGCATATCCTCTTTGATATAGTAACTTTTCATTTATATTGTCCATTTCTAACTGAATTATTTGTCATTTTGGAAACTATATTTCTCATATACTAGGCTTTAATCCAACATGTAGATTTAATATATTTTAGCCTACACTGTGGTTTTTCTTATCATCCTCTTAACAGGGCAAAAGTTTACAATTTTGACAAAATCCAGTTTAGCATTGTTTTTCTTTCACAGATCATGTTTTTGATATCAAGTCCAATCTCATATCTCAAAGATGCTTTGCTTTTTTCCTAACGTTTTAAAATTGTACAGTCAACATTAAGTCCATGATCTAATGTGTATATAGTGTGAGACTTAGGCAGAAGTTTGTTTTTATGTTTATGGCTGTCCAATTGCCCTGGACCAATTTAAAAATATATATTTTATTTATTATTTTCAGAGAGGAGAGAGACATTAATGTATGGTTGCCTTTCACCTGCCTCCAGCTACAGACCTGGCTGGAGACCTGGCTTGCAACCTGGTTATGTGCCCTGGCTGGGGAATTGAACCAGTGACCTTTGGGTTCACAAGCCAGTGTCTTATGCACTGTGCCACCAGCCAGGGCCCTGGCACAATTTTTGAATGGGATGTCCTTTCTCCACTGAATTGTTGTAGCTTTATCAAAATCAACTGAGTGTATTTGTGTGGGTCTATATAGGGTTCTCTATTATTTCCATGTTTCTCTGTTTCCCTCTTCATTAGTGTACTTATAGAGTAAGATAGCATCTAGTAGGGTGATTTTTCCCACTCTATTCTTTAACATTGCTTAGCTATTCTAGGGTCTGTGCCTTTCTACACAAATTTTAGGATAAGCCTGTTTATTTTTGCAGAGTCTTGCTTGGATTTTTCATAGGAATTGCTTTAGGCTTATAGATCAATAGAGCTTGCTCATGAGAGACATGAAAACTTGATATTTCAATGCAATTCCTTTTAATGTATATATATGAGAGACTTTGTTTTCATTTCTAGTATAATACCATGGCTACACTATATAGGTAATTTTCTCATGTTCTGTCATTACTAGGGGAGCATTTTCCTTCCTATAGCATCTCTAGAAAGCCCTACGTTCTTGTTTCTCAGAGTTGTTTCAAAGGTCAAACAACAGCAGCAGCAGCAACAACAAAATCTCTAGTCTACATCTTCTAGTCTTTGTAACTAAAGAAGCAGCACATGGACACAGATTTTACTTCATGAAATTGTTCCTCCTCAGTGAGAATTAAGTCAACACTTGCGTCTATTGAGTTTATTTCTTAGCTTTATTATTTTGAATATTCCTGTCTTGATTTTGTCCCTCATGGAGATGAACAGCTATTTATTTTGCTAAATTATTGTTTTCGTTCTTTAGTTTATGTTCCTACGTAATCAGGCTTTTAGAGCTCAAATCTCTTCTCCCATTGACTATTCACATTTTTTTATTTTAAAATGTAACTTAAGAGACATACACAATTCCTTAAACATGCAAACTTTATCAATATATGCAAACAAATAGAGTACTATCATATTAAGAACATGTATTTTTTGAGTCTGGACAAGATAAGGGCACAGTTAAACATGCTTCACCTCCTTGCACAACCCTAAGGATTACACCTACCTCAAAACAGAAAAAGCAACCAGGACTGCCAGAAATCAAACTGCATGGAAGTCCAACAAAGATTTACAGTAATACTGAAACAGAGAGGGAGGAGGGGCAGAGCCAGGGAGTTGGGCGGAGAGGACCCGGTGTGGAGGTGGCGGGTGGCAGTGGCAGTGGTGGCAAGGCATTGGCTGTGGCCAGCTGGAGAATTATAAAAACCAGAAGGAGACAACTGAGGAGCAATCCCAGCCCTAGGCCTGACCATATAGCTCACCATGGTTCCAGTGCCTGGAAAATACCTTAATACTTCTGGCTGTGAAAACTAGTTGGGGTTGGGGTGGCAGAAGAAACTGCCAGTCTCAGAGCAGACTCCATTTGTTTAGAGGGCCCCACAGCCATAGAACTTATGCAAACCCACCCACTGTGGCAACCATCACAATGGCAACAGCTAAAGGGGCCAATGCTGAGCAGGTGGCATTGTTCCTTTTCTGAACCTCCTCCCACCTACAGCACCAAAAGGTGGTGAAAAGGTCACCCAGAATTGATGAATACTTAAGGCTCTGTCCCTTATAACACAACAGTGCAGCAGCTCTACTTAAGACACAGATGCAAACACAGGAGCCTGTCAAGTTGAGGAGACAGGGAAGTATGGCCCAAGAGAGGGAGCAGATCAAGGCTCCAGAGGGAGAAGTAAGTGGAAAGGAGATAGCCAATCTAACAGATGTAGAGTTCAAAATACTGGTGATAACAATGCTCAGAGAAATGACTGAGTACAGCAAATGCATAAGGGAAGAAGTGAAGATTACACTAAGTGAAATGAAGAAAAATCCACACAAAACCCATAGTGAAGGGAAGGAAAGTGGGATTCAAATCAATGTATTAGAATGTAAGGAAGAAATAAACAGTCAACCTATACAGACTGAAGAAACAAAAATTGAATAAATGAGGAGAGGGCTAGAAACCTCTGGGACAACTTTAAACATACCAATATCTAAATCACAGGGATGCCAGAAGAAGAGGAAGAGCACAAAATTGAAAACTTTTTTGAACAAATAATGAAGGAAAACCTTCTTAATTTGGTGGAGGACATAGACATTCAAGTCCAGGAAACACAGAGAGTCCCAAACAAGTTGGAACCAAAGAGAACCACACCAAGACACATCATAATTAAAATGCTAAAGGTTAAAGATAGAGCGAATCTTAAAAGCAGCAAGAGAAAAGCAAGAGTTACCTATAAAGGAATTCCTCTAGAGTATCAGCTGATTTCTTAAAAGAAACTCTGCAGGCAAGAAGGGACTGGCAAGAAGTATTCAAAGGGATGAAAAGCAAGAACCTACAACCAAGATGACCCTATCCAGCAAAGCTATCATTTAGAGTGGAAGGGCAAATAAAGTGCTTCCCAGACAAGGTAAAGCTAAAGGAGTTCATCATCACCACTTATTATAGGAAATGTTAAAGAAAAGAAGAAGGTCAAAACTATGAATAGTAAAATGACAACAAACTCACAAATATTAACAAATAAATGTAAAAATAAATAAATAAATAAATAAAAAAACCCAAAGCAAAAAACTAGAAGAGGAACAGAATCATAGATATGGAGATCATATGGAGAGTTATCAGTGGGGAAGGGGAATGGGGAGAAGGAGAGAATGGAAGAAAAGTTACAGGGATTAAGAAGCATAATTGATAGGTACAAAATAGATGAGGGGCATTAAGGATAGTAAAGGAAATGGAGAAGCCAAAGAACTTATATATATGAACCTTGGACATGAACTGGGAGGGGCAGATTGCTGGAGGGAAGGGAGGTATAAGGGGGCAACAAAGGGAAAAAATTGGGACAACTGTAATAGCATAATCAATAGGATATACTTAAAAAATTATTTTTAATTATTTTGGCATAACTCAATATATATTGTGCAATATGGTAAAATGCGAGTTTTTAAATGATTTTACAGGGTTTAAGAATTCATTTTGTACATAGCTCAATTTGTTGATGCCAATTTTGCATGTTATCTTCAAGGCTTCCTTCAAGGTGACAGTCTGGAGAACAGAGAGAGAATGTGATAAAATGTTCCTAATGTAGCCTAAATGCAAAAGCATTTCTTTGTTACCTTTCCACCTCCCTCAGACCAAAGACATCTGAAAGCATCAATGTGACAGACAGTTGCCATATTTACTCTTGAGATAGAATGGTTGTAAAATGAAAACATGAAATACATGGGAGCTTTTGTACTATACTATTTTACTCTAATACCTTACTCACTGGCAGTCTATACACTGTGAATGTCCAGAGCTAAGTGATAAGAGAAAAATATTGACTTTCAGCCTGAGACTAAACTACAATTATAATCTAGAGGTGACACCTTGTGCATCCTGAAGTTACAATACAGCACTTTTTAAAAAATATTTTATTCATTATTTTTAGAGAGAGGAAAGGGAGGGAGGAAGAAAGGGAGAGAAGCATCAATGTATGGTTGCCTTTCACCTGCCTCCAGCTATGGAACTGGCTGCAGATCTGGCTTGCAACCTGGTTAGGTGCCCCGGCTGGGAATCGAACCAGTGATTTTTGGGTTAGCAGGCTGGTGCCTATCTACTGAGCCTCCAGCCAGGGCCCTCCTTTAAACTGTGGATCAGCTGCAAGCAGCACATTGGCATTTTGTTTTATCCCCATAGGTAACCAGCATAAGACACACAGTTAGAACGCAAGGGTTTTGGTACCCAGATAGCATCATTTTTTTCTTTCTCTGGTTTTCTTCCCTCCAAGCAATGGTTTACTTTCAACAGTAAAGGGCATCTGATGACTTGGTGCTTTTAACAAATTTTACCTTACCACTGGCTAACAAAAAGTAGAAAGCAATCACTCATTCATTGTTACTCAGCTAACAGTCACTATGCGACTGTTTGGTGGCAGTTGCCATACTACACATTAAAGGTGCACGAGCCTCACCTGCCAATGGCAGCATGGGTTTTGCGTCTTCTCCTCAGTGAACACTTCCTGTTAGCAGACGTTTAAATTCATCTGGTGCTCTAATTTCATGAAATGTGTCTCCAATACCATTCATAGCTGACAGACGTATCTCCTTTTTAATGATCATTTATTTAGAGAACTCTTTATCTGTTACTATTTCCTTCTTAGTCTTTTATTTTTCCCATTTGGAATTCAGCGTTAGATCAGAACCACACTCCTAGATTTATGGCATACTTTCATCAGCCATCATAGCTCCTCCTTTACCTGTAATCTATTCCTTTCCTCTCTATCCTATAGATGCTGTAACGTATTGTCAACATATTTTTACAAAATAGACAGCATCGGTGTTTGTGTAAGTGTGTTTTATAATTAATTATCCTCATCTTTTTTATGCTGGCTTTTAATACCATTCCACATTGTTTTGCGCATACTTTATTATTTTCAATGTTATCTACATATTCTTGCTTATGGACTCATAGGTTGTTTTTCACTGCCTGCCAACACAAATATTGTTATACTGACTCTGAAATTTTTTCTGGCCTATATACATAAAATAATGACTGATGGGGTCATAGGAAATACAGTCATATTTTTTGTCTCACAAAATATGTACTTTCTTTTTCAGGTTAGATCTGCTGGTTTAGATTCTTAGCATCAATATATGAATTTTTATACTTTACTAACCCTCAATGACATTTGAGTTTTTCTAAGCCTTTGAAACTGACAGAAGTAAATTGTCATCTCATTATTTTATTTAGCTTGTTTGACCACTTGAGAAGCTGTATGCCTCATCATGTTTTTGTTAGACATATAGGCTTTTACCTCATTTTCCATTTTGTATCATTTTCCTATTACTCTATTAGATTTCCTGTCATTTTCTTATGATATGTATGAGTTCAGTACATTTCAGATTCTTATCCTTTGTCAGTTTTGATATGACATTTTTCCCACCTGTCAACCAACCATCTGTTAACTTTGATATTTTTCATTGAAGAATTGCTTAAAATTCATAGAGTCAAAACTAAATACAAGATATATACTTCTTTGTAATCTTGTTTAAGAAGTTTGTTCCACCCTATTGTCACTAAATATTCTATAATTTACTCCATTAGCCCTCAAGTTTTATCTTTCAAACTTAGTATATGCCTATTTGACCATCATTTTACATGGTAAAAAGTAGAGATATAACATTAATTTTTTAATGTTGAAAGTCTCTTACCTCTTTCTTCTTAATAACATACAAACCTTTTACATTCTATCTTACCACATGTTTTATACTGTTTTTATCTACTCTGAATAAAAGGTAGTATAAATACTTGATTTTTAATCAAACTGGTCTTAGAAGTAAGAGATTTTTTACTTTAATATACATTCTAGGATTGTATTAGTTTTTCAAAAACACACATTCTCTAATGGTCTCCATTTTTGACCATTTAACTAACAAATAATTACTTGTCAAATAATCTTCGAATAGTATACACAAAATATCCTGCTTTTGCTTTATCAATTGAGCAATGCCTCAACTCCTCTAAACCCTCTAAATTAATTGACAAAGTTTTCATACATTGTTTTTGTGTATTGTTTGATTTGACTTGCTAGTGTATCATGCAGACATTTCTGCCTTGGTGTCCAGAAAGCAACTTTGTAATTGAATTTATTATGACATTTGTCACAAATTTTGGCAGCAATGTTCTCATAAATCAGAAATTGTTTCTGTTACTGTTAGTCTCTGCAAGAGTTTATCTAAAATTGGTGTTATTTCTCACTTAAATATTTGGAGAGGTTCTTTAGGAAGTCTATCTGAGAAGGTTAAAAATAACAGATTAATTTTAAAATAAGTGATAGCTTATTTTTCTTCAATTGAATTTTACTTAGATTTTCACACTTTTGTCACTTTTTGGAAATGTTTTATCAAGGAATTTGTTTATTTTATTTAAACTGTCAAAATTATTGGCATGATAGTTAATAAAATCATCATATATCATCCTTTCTAATACTCATTAATTTCCATATATTTTTTTAAATTTTATTGTTGTTGTATTACATCCATCCCCTTTTTGCTCCCCTCTCTCCCCCTCCCCACCCACCCATTTAATTTCCATATTTTGATACCTGTTATTAAAGTTTTGAAATTTTCTTAGTTGTTAACATTGAAGATGTGTTGTTAACTTTATTAATCTTTCCAAAAAACCAACTTCTGGATTTGTTGATTTTCTGCATTGTCTATGTGTATATATAGTATATTATTATATGTACCTACGAGGTCTGTCCCCAAAGTATTGGTCGTGCAAACTTTTAATTATATTGACATTGGCTCGGTACTTTTGGGACAGATCTTACATATATATATATGTGAGTGTGTGTGTGTGTGTGTGTGTGTGTGTATTTTTTCCTGAACCATTTTATACTGAATTGAATACATGGTACTCCTTCACCTCTACACAACAGCATCATTCCTAAAATCAAGGTAATTATTTACATAGGTACATAAGTACAACTACCTGAATTGATAAATCAACATTGATAAAAATAGAACTGTTATCAACCTACAAACTTTCATTCAGATTTTGCCAGTTGTCCTAATACTGCCATTCATAGCCTTGCTTCTTCCCCAAATCTAAAATAATCAGTTATATTCAATTGCCGATTATGTTCATATGCTTCAATCTGGAATAGTTCCAGTGCCTTTCTTTTTATTCCATGCATTGATATTTTGAACAGGACAGGCTAGTTTGCAATTTTTCCCTCAGTTGGGATGTGTTTGCCTTCCCCCACGATTAGAATCAGATTATATACTTGGCAGGAATACACAAAAATGCCATGGAGTTAATCTCAGTGAATCTTAATGTTAACGGATGCACATGCTATTAGGCCTTTGCTAAGAATGCTAAGTTTGACCATTAGCCATTATTTTATACATGGCAATTAATAAGTACCTTTCAGGGATATATTTTGAGACTGAATAAGTATCCTGTTCTTTCTCAAATATTCACTAGTGAGTTATTGCACCTATTGACAAATCTTGCCTAATTGCTGAACTGTGAAATTAATTATGTTTCTGTGTTCATTAGCTTGCATTCCACTGTATCAAAGCATGTTTTCTTCTCCTACTTGTATTTATTTATGTGATGGTGGACCCATAAATTTTTACTATATTTCATAGGTTATAACTGTCGAATTATTATTTATTTTGATGTTCAAATTTTTCCACATTAGGTGCTTGTACCTGGATTCCTTGCCTTTTTGTTAGGTTCCAATAATTCTGCTTTTTTGGCACAGGAAGATATTTTACACTCAGCTTGCATTTTCTCTGTCTGGGCTGTAAAACACAGCTATTTTTACTGGTCCTGTTTACTGGAAATCTTATGAAGACAATATCTGAGTGCTGGGTGTGCTCATTGCAACTAGCACACGCAGTGGGCGGAAAAAAGAAATCAATTTATACACATGAATACATACTGTGTGTGTGTGTAAAGGGGGAGGGAAAGGCATGTATGTACGGAGAGAGAATGACACTGCCTCACTGCCGTGGTACGCATGCCAAACTGTATGACTTGACTCTGATTATGAGGGAAGACAAACCCAAAATACTGTAACTTGGGTACAGAATTATTGGGTATTTTTATTTTACCCTTATGAAGGCTGGAGGTATGAATCTAAATTTATCTCTTTCAAAATGGCTATTTATCCATGTATTACCAGCATGATTTATTATAAAAACCCATTTTCCCCCTGAGATTTTATATGCCTCTTCCACTTTCATCATATAATGGATTTTCATATATATATGTGCATGTATATGGATTTTCATATATATATATATACACATATGTAGTCTATTTCTCAAGTTTTTATGTTATTACATTTTCTGTCCATTCATTGTTACTTTGAAATACGTAATGTGTTTTAACATTTGTTAGGACAATTCTCCCTCTAGACTTAATTTTCAATGATCTGTGAGCTTTCTTGCATGCTTATTTTAACAAATTACATTTGCTATCATTTTATTTGGCTCCATGAAAATGCTTGTTAAAAGTTTTTGTTGAGATTCTATTAAATTTATAAATTAAGTCAGGAGGAGTGTGCTCTTATTTAATAACAAGTGTTGTCTTCACATTAGTTCAATCGACTTTTGTGTCTTTAAGAAGCATCAACAATGTTCTTGACATATATTTTTCATATTTCTTGTCTGTTCCTAAGTAGTGTATCTTCATTATTACCATAAATGACATCTGAACTCCTATTACTTACCTACCTCTTCAGGGTGCAAGTTATTTACTAAAAATGGCTATGCCATATATCCCAGCTCACATACTGATTTTAAAATATAATGTAGATCCTCATTTCCATGGGGTGGGGTGGGGTTTCTTCCCCTTGACTCTAGATGTACCTACAACTACGTCAGAAGTGATCCTATATGTCTCCAAACACACAGCTTCTGCCTGAGACTCTCAGAACACACAAATTCAGGCATCTGCACTGCCATAGCAGGAGTCTTGTGTTTTTGATTTTCATCATGTTGGGGAGAGTGTATGAAGGGGTCACAGAAATGGAGAGATAAGCGCTCTCATTGTTTCAGTCTTTGTTAGGTTGCCAGCAGGAATCCTCTATTATTTACCCACTGAATAGTATGCTGGCTTCAGGGATGAGGTAGAGGATAATGGTAGAGAAAGAATTTAGGGTGGAGGTATTGAAAGATATATCTCTGTGTGTGTATATATACGTACATATATGTATGTAAATATATGTATATATTCATGTTAACTCCATTAAAACCCATTTGGCAGAGGTTTTTTGTTTGTTTGTTTATTTTTTTCTGAAATGGCTGTTTAACATGCCAAATCTTTTTCAGGTCTTTCCTTTCTCCTTACATAGTCTTCAATCAACCTTGCTTTCCTAGAATAAGCTTTATTTGGTCATGTTGTGTTTTTATAAATGTTTCGTGATTCTACTTAATAATAAGTTAGTATTTTTGCACAAATATTCATAATGATATCTATGGGTATTTTTTAAAACTAGTCTGCTTCTTCCCTGGTTGGTGGCTAAGGCACCGGCCTGCAAACCCAAAGGTCGCTGGTTCGATTCCCAGCCAGGGCATATAAGCAGGTTTTGAGCCAGGTCCCCAGCCAGGTCCGTGACTGGAGGCAGGTGAAAGGCAACCATACATTGATGATTCTCTCACTGTCTTCCTCCCTCCCTGCCCTTCTCTCTGAAAATAAATAAAATCTTTTTTTAAAAAAAGAGTAAATACCTATTTACTTTTTATAGGCATTGTAAGCTAGTGGTTAAAAACAGATTTTGGAGTCAAGTGATACTTATTTTGCATCATAGTTCAATCACTAACTGGGCATGTCCTATCACGCAATTCAACTATCGTTATCTATTCTTTAACCATGTACTTGGTAGGGCTATTTTAAAATGAAATCAAATATTACACGAAAGCACCTTACAGTAGTCATATGTATATAAACCCTAAAACACTATTGATAAAGGAGACAGAAATGCAAAGTGGAATTTTTCAAAATGTATTGCATTGATTGAATTAATGTCTTAAAAATTTAGACCTGTATGAGTGTAGGTGAAATTTATGAGTGAATACATTGATCTAAATATGTTTAAAATTTCTTTGTAACTTCTACATTATCAGAAGGTTTACTTTGTACAGGAAGTTAGTTCTAATCTATTCAAAATAAGTGTGATATTTGAAGTTCATAAAAAGGAAAACTAAAGGTAAAAAAATAAACATGAAGACAAATTCAGAAAATATTCCTTAAGATACAAGCCAGGTTCCAACTTTAAACTTTGCCTTCATACACAGTTAAGGAACATGACAGGGTAATTTGGGGGGAGTTCATCTCCCACAGTTGTGCCAAAGATACTCATTTCGGAGCTCTGAGGGGTGTTCAAAAGACCTTTAGTTCTAATGAGGTGACAAGTTTGACATAGAAGCTAGACAAAGGAAAGAAAAGGAGCACTTTTAAATAGCAAGGAGTAAATTGGCAGAGAAACACAAGCTTCTCGGTTCTCTTTAAGTCAAAAGGATTCTAGAGCTTAGCAGACAAAGACACTCTTAATCAAGCGGCTATTAAATGTAAGGAGTTGTCAGGTCAGTCAGCTGTATTCCTCAATTAAATAGTCGGTAGTATATGATTTATCAAATTTTCACACATAAAATGACTATCAAAACTCAGATATTCTGACAAGAACAATAGTAAAATTCATTCAGCTATGCAAAGTTCCTGAAGCAAAAAAAAAAAAAAAAAATTACACACAATTGACAAAATTTCTAAATATGGAAAACCTATAACCTTTTGAGAATTTATATGATTCAACTGAGAGAACAGAGTGTAAGCAGATTTAAAGTATCTGGATATTTTACCAAAGTTTTCTTTTCATAACTAATCTAAAATATCCTCTAATTATATAGACATTGACAATAAGAATCTACTTATTAATTCTTATACAATTAATTGAGACGGAGTATCTTGGAAACTCAATTAGACATAGTAGTAATATAAGTAGAGTTCATGACTTTTTCTGCTTACTAAGTAATGAACACATAGCTCAACGATTAGCCTACAGTGTGGTGGACATAAAAGGTGCCACGTACTAAACCTGACAAGCTCGGGGAGACCCTCAAGGATGCCTTACAAACTCAGAGATGTAATGCAACCACTTAGGATGGCCTCAAATGAAAACCTTCTAGTTAAGGAGTCATGGCGGCTAGTCAGGTCAGAGGCTGGTATCAACCTTGACCATGACTGAGCCTGTCTACTGTCTTTATTGCACCTAAGATAACACATCTTTGGAATACTAGAGTAACAACTGCTATTGTTAACGGATAATAGTAACAATGAGGGGTTTTGTGGATGATTTTATACCAACCAATGTAAGAAATTATATGTCTGTTCTTTCCCTTTTTATCATATGCCAGAGATTTCCCTGTTTTGCTTTCTCCCACTGCTCTCATCTGTCACCATTGTGTTTCATGTAATCATACAACCCCATACACCTCTTCCTTTGATTGTAATGTATAAAATAAGGTGCAAAACTGCCATTCTCTGGATCATTTTATCAATCCCTTGAGCTTTTGTTTCCCAGTAATAGTTGTCAGTTTGGTTCAAATAAACTCATAAATATTCTTACAGGTTTGGATGTTTCTTACTTCAACAGTATTCACAGAATAAACATATATAACTCACATTAACTGATAAATTTAAAACTCTTTAAGTTACCTAATACAAATACAGTAACAGATTGCTGATATGCATGTAATATGGAAACCCCATAGAATAAGGAACTTCAGAATACATGTCTCACTATTTTTGCTACTGAATATCATGAATGTATTGTTCCACAGAGATTATAAGTGAAACACACAAATAAATAATTTAGCATTGAAAAGGGGATGTACCTTTATTTGGAATTCTTCTTACTCTTTTATTTCATATAAAATATTTAAAATAATCAAAGACATAATGTTTACCCAAGATGGTAGGAACCTCCAGGAAATCTCAGGCATTTATCAAATTTGGAACTAAAAGTGAACTCTGCAAAGAATCTGGATGCTTACAAAAGAATATAATTTACTATAACATATTCATGGAACAATTGTTGACTAAGTCTCCTGAAGAGATCGGAAAAAGTATCAGATTCATTAAAAATCCGTTGTTAGAAAAAATTTCAAGGAAAACAAAAAGATGAATTTCTCAAAGACACAAAATACAAAATGACAAAGGGAAAATAACCATTCAAACAACCACAAATTTATAAAGAGGAGATTATTTTGAAGAACCCTACGTAAATAAATACGAAAAGTTAGATGAAATATATAATTTCCTGAAAACAGCACAGTTTATGAAAATGAACTCTACTGGAAATAGAAAATTTAGACTAATTTCAACAGAGGAAATAGAGATAAAATGCCCCAGGTCTTGATTGTTTTACAAGGCAACCTTCTCAGGCTGCAAAAATAGTTTGTGCTTATTGTTGCATATACTGTTCCATGCATGGGAACTGAAAAACAATTTCCAAATTCTTTTAGCAAAAACTGTAATAGGAATACCTAACTCAGATAAAGGTATAACTCCGCTGTCACCCAAAAAGGGAAAGAAAATTTCAATATTACTATTGATTATCAGGTAAACAATCTAAATAAAATTTTAGCAAGAAGTCAGTATCACATTAAGAAACTAATGTATAATGTAAGGCAGGACTTATTTAATGAATGCAATGTTGGTTAAACATGGAAAAACCGCTGACATAACTGTCAGGATGTACTGGGGCTCGGAAAACCTGAGCCACCGCCTGTGCTGAAACAAAGACCGTCATGTCCCACGTTGCCCCTTCCCCTCTGCCTTGAGCATTTCCCAGAAGCAAGGAACATAAATCTTCTGGCAGCCATCCCTAATCAGGGGACATTGTTCTTTCACAAATACCTACGACCTGGACATCTGGAGCCAAGAAGAGGGGCAGGGTGACTCATGGCCCCTGGGAGTCTACTCCGCACCCTTAAAAATTCCTCTTCCCCTTCCCTTGGTGCTGCAGTCCATTCAGACTCAGCCTGCCTGGTCGCAATGTCTCCCTTTTCATAAAAGACCTTAATTGGACATTTCTGGCTCTGGGCCCTTTCTTAGCCACCTCAGCTACCTAAAAATAACATATTAAATAGATTAAAGAAACATGATTTTTATAGACTTAAAAGCCTTTGAAAAATCCTTTGTTTCTTTAAAATCCCCTAAAAATAAAAATTGATGGATGTTTTTAAGAAAACTGACATAATATATTTACTTCAATCTTTTGCTCAGTATTTAATGAAGAATAACTAAAGACTTTATATTAATATAAAAAGGCAGGTATGCACACATTTTCACTACCATTTATAATTCATCTGAATCAGCCAATGCAGGCAAAAAAAAAAAAAAAAATCAACTACAATCTTGAGAACTAGAAAATAGGTATAAACCTCATTTTCTTTGCCATAGATATGATTATATACCTAGGAAACCCTGCAGAATCAATGAAAAAACTTGCCATTTTAAGTTCAAAATAAAATAATTTGGTAAGGTAGAAGGAGACAATTGACTTACAGCCATCAATAGTCTTCAGAAGTTGCACAAAAATAACTAGAAAGAGGGTATCAAATACTTTAAAATAAACTTTAAAATGCAAAACCTGTACGTGGAAAACGAACGTACTCCTCTAAGACACAAGCATATTGAGCAAATGGAAAGACATCCTCTGCTCTCAGGACAAATAAAGATGACAAATGGTCTTATGATAATTTATGAAATTTATAAAACCCCGATAAAAATACATTATTTGGGACCTAACCAATTCAATTCTATGTTTATATGAACAAATAAGCATGTAGTAATAGCTAGGTAAATGCTGTAAAAGAACAGCTACAAGGGGAGGGTTGTTTTGCCCTACCTAATATTATAATTAGAATATTGCTTTAATCTTTAACTGAAGTCATGTTGATTATTTCCAATCATATCACCATTTGCGTTTTCTCTTCCATAAGTCTCTCATGTTCTTTAATTGGGACATGAGAATTTTCCTTATTAATATATGCATGGTTTATATATTACACTAACATTTATTTTAAAGATTTTATTTATATTTTTAGAGAGAGAGGAAGGGAGGAGGCAGAGAGGGAGAGAAATATCAATGTATGGTTGCCTTTCACCTGCCTCCAGCCATGGACCTGGCTGGAGACCTGGTTTGCAACCTGGTTATGTCCCCTGGCTGGGAATTGAGCCAGTGACCTTTGGGTTCCCAGGTCAGCACCTTTTCCACTGTGCCACCAGCCAGGGCTACACTAACATTTTATGTGTCAGTTTATTGTGACCATCTTCTCAGCCTGTGCTTTGCAGTTATTATGTTACCAATATTGTCAAATTGACCTTCATTTTCTCACATTGTTCTCATGTTTTGTTAAAAGGCTTTGTTCAATCAATTTAGATAATTACCTATATTTTTCTATGACATTTGGATGTCATTGTTTTTACTTTAACTCTTAAAATCTTGAATTTATTTTGGAGTATAATAATGATGAATTGTTATCAAAATATATTTTCCAAGTTGCTAGTCAATTTTCCCAATTCAATGCATTAAATAATTTATCAATTATTTATTTTGCTTGCATTTTACATTAATTGAAGAAATACAGCCATGAAAATTCAAACAATGAAGAAATATACACTGTTAAATGTAAAACTACCCCTCAAACTCTCAATTCCAGTCCCCAGAGGTAACCAATGAAAACATTTTAGTGTGTATTCTCAATGACTCTTGACACACTTTTCACTGCACATAAATTTTTACCCTCATAATTAGTTTCTGAATCACATGAGTTTTTCATTTGACCTGGTTATCTGCAAAGAGGTAAAAATGATACCTTGCCATATTTTGTAAAAATATGAACCAGATTCATAGGATTTAGATGCATAGATAGTTGTATTAATTATAATGGTCAAGTCTGAATTCTAACATTTTTGGTCAAGGCCATTGCAAAACTTCCTAAACAAATATATATATATTTGATGTAAGATATATCGAATATCAGATAAAAAACCCATAAAGGTTCAGATAGAGTTTGAAAGAGGTTTTGAAATCTTCTGCAATGGGCAATTCTCAGTCCAAGCTGCCCTGGGAGCTTAAAAGGGGTCACATTATGAATAATAATCCACATTATATCGTGTCTTGCTCCATTGATCCCACATGATTCCCTGTCCTCCAACAGCCCCCCTAAACACATGCAAACCTCAAACTTCACACACACAAATGTTATGGTTTCTCTAGTGAGTTAATCCCTGACGGATGCTTTTGCGTCTCTGCTAAGCATTCCGGTTTGTGCTGGAGCCTAAGCCTGGTCATAACCTCTGGGGAGAACTGTGCCTTCCTGGTCACACCCGCTCCCTGGACAGCTTTCCCGCTGCTGAGCTGCACTGTGCTAACTCCTGGGGAAGTGATCGTGCAGAATACTGAGTAAAAGTTGATGACTACTCCCTCCAGTTTTTTTGCTACATCCCGGTAAAAGGGGCCGCAGGGGTGCCTTGTTTGCACAGCGAATTTCTGCAGCTAAGCCACAGCTTGGTTTCTGCTAAACTGACAGAGGATCAGGTACCACTGCCTCTTGAGGTCTTGTATGTGTAATAGTTGGAGCGAAACGTTGTCCTAATTTAAGAATATTTATAGAACTTATTTACAGCCAAGAGGTTTATATCTGTATAAATGCCAATTATTTTGAATGAGGATTAAGACCTGTAGAAAGAACTTAAGACTCAGGACACAGGGTTCGGAAATGTAAAGACCTGTCTGCCAGTCACCACCTAAAGAGAAATATCACGATCTCACAGCACACAGACCATTGCCTGGAATAGAGCAGGCACACACTGAATGAGGTAAATGTGAGTCAGCTACACTTTCCCCAGACCTCCTATGCATATATCAGCACATGGAAGGCCCTTAAAAGTGATGACAAGGTCCTGGCTAGTGGCACGGTAGATAAGGCGCCGGCCTGTGAACACAAACGTCGTTGGTTCAATTCCCAGCCAGGGCACATAACCAGGTTGCAATCCAGGTCTCCAGCCAGGTCCATAGCTGGAGGCCGGTGAAACACAACTATACACTGATGTCTCTCTCCCTCTCTGCCTCTCTCTCTTACCTTACCCTCTTTCTACAAATAATAAATAAATCTTTTTTAAAAAATGTGAGGACAGATACATGACATAAACAGCCATTATTCAGAATGCTTAAGAGTATTCGTGGAAGAGGTTCCAAGTAAACAATACAAACAACATTTGTGCTGGGTAAAAAGATAAGTGCTCAAGACATCAAGATTTATAAATGTCACATATTAATACACACTTGGGAGCAAACCATTGAACACTTAAGTGAGCTTGCTGAAGCAGATTTGTCATGGTTATTTATGGCTCCTCTTTCCTTGGGACACACAGGAGTGTCCAGTGTTTTTTTTACCAGGGACCATATTCAAACAGCTGGATTCCTATACTAAGATGGATTACTGTCCTCTAGTGACAATATTTTTGATACCAACTATAAATCATCATGTCTGCATCTTCTCTTAGGATCACTTCCCTCCATGAAAGCTGCCCTGTCCCCTGAGAGGAAACTTACGTGGCATCATCCCACCATTTCATACACCTGAATATAGCCCAACAGACATGTTATATTCCCAGAATTGTTCCCAACCCTATGAAAAATGATATCTGTTGGGTCTGGCCCAAACATCATTCAAATATAAAACCTAGAGTAGGTGTCAGTAGGCTATAAATCAAGCTGAAATCTCTGCTATGTCTGAGCCATTTCAAAATTAATTACAAAATCAATTAATCACAATATCAAAATAAATGATATGCTTACAAATTCAAGGGTATATATTTAGGATAAGAGTTCAAGGAGTGTATAAATTTTAATATTCAAATTCTAAAACTATATTTTAGAATATCTTGAATTCTGGTTAGAATATTTTAGTGAATCATGTATTTTGAATGAAATGAATTCATTTTCTACAAGAATGGAATAAAAAGGCAAAGGTCATAATTTCAAAGAATTTAAATTTAGAGAGGGTTAAAAAATACAAATAAATGATACATTATGTGATGAGATTTATCTAGAAGAATGTGTATTGAGGAAGGGTCCTCTAAAGAAAATTTGGAATGACATAATTACATTTCTAAATAAGAAACTGAAATGAACAATATATGCCACTCACACATACTCCAAAGTATTTTTTTAACACTCTCTAAATTTAAATTCTTTGAAATTATGACCTTTACCTTTTTATTCCATTTTTGTAGACAAAGGCTTAGAGAATCTGTCTCTATAGATCCTTATAGAAACACGTAAGAATATACTTAAGTAAGACGAACAACATGTCCAGGAAAATAAGGTTAAGAAGTAAAAAGGAATTTCCTCTTAAAATCAAGGCAGATGAAAGAAACTGCTAAACATCTGTCTAAAACTGAGTATGTGTTGAATATAAAAATAATAACTAATATATGACAATTTTTTAATTGTGATTTTTAGTGTCTTAGTTTACTAAAACTTGATCTGTCTATACACACTGTAAGTGATACTGAAGCATTGTCAAGTGTGTAAGAACCAATAAGGAATCGAACAAACAACAAGTTGAGATCAGTGTTAGTGCTGACTGATTGAAAGGCTGATGATTTTTTACAGCTGAGAGTTTCAATTCTTTCTTTTGAACAAAATTAAAGAAAGAGCAAACTAAGATGTCAATTTGTACAACACTACAGAATGACTTTAATGATAAATAGGTCACTGTGTCATTGTTATTAAATAAAAATTATATTCTCATCTATTGATTTAGGATTTAGGAGCACTTGAGTCATAAAAACAAATAATGTAAAAAAGTGGAAATTTCTTTTATCCTATCCTAATATCATCTTTGGATATATAGCACACTGTAGGGGCAACAATATAATTCCACTGAAATATGTTTCTAAAGAAGTATTTTGTTTGATAGTTTAAGAAATATATGTACACACTATACTTATATAGATTTAATAAACTACTCTAATTGTAATAATAACAACTAACAAGGATATATTTGCAGCCTTATGTTGACAAAATATTAAACATTTAAAAATTAAATTTATATATTTGATAGTATGGCATGTAGATTCCATTATATACATTTAAAATAGGGTTTTAGTAATTTTGTGTTTATATAAAGTGTATCTTTTGAAGCTCCTTAAAACTATGAAAAATATTTAGGTGTTTACTTAACATGCTAGCAATACAATTCTTTTACCATTTTCTTAGCAGAATATTAGCAGAAGAATTGTTGAACACTTTTAAAGTCAATATTTTTAAAGAAGAGATATTCATTAACTTTAAACTTAAGGGTAGCAATTGAAACAGTAATGCTGATTCCAACTTCCATACTGCTAATAAGAAATCAAAAGAATAAAATTGACACATTCAATTTAGATGGAAGAAAAGGTGGAGGAAGCACGAAATGAAAAGGCAAGACAAAATAAACTTCTGACCTACGTTCAACTGCATAGAACTACACAGAACCTGCGTTCCCATCTGCACCCCTACCTAATAACAAGTCTCTGGGGCCAATAATTCCAAGTATTTGTGCCATTAATTGAGACTCCCAGGAGAAGGGAGAAATGAATTGATGTAAGGCCTCGTTTGAGACTGAAAACCAAAATGATCTGTCATCACCTTTGATGACATCACTATTTCTTCCCTAATAAGGTTAGTCTCACGATAAAAAAAAAGTTTAAGTCTTTTTAATGTAAACTTTGTTGTTTTTCTTATACAAAGTAGAATACAATTATTGTGGATTTTAAAAAACAACAAAAAGAGAAAAAATCATGCATAACTCTGCAGTGTAGAAATAACCATTGTTAAGACTGGTCTACGTCCTACACGTTTATACTAAAGAATTCTTTATATGCAAAAATGGCAGATTTGTATCACAGCACATGGGGAGCTGCTGACGTGTTTCAAACAAGCAGGGAGTACGCCGCTCAGCAGCAGTGTTGGGAAGACAGCACAGGGAAGCAGCTAGTCTACTGTTGGGGGTGTCATGAGACCACTCAGTACGGCAGACATGGGCATGAATTAGTGCCACGTAAGAGACAGAGTGAACAGCATTGTGTGACTAAGTTAGAGCTGTAGTAGGGCACGTAAAGAAACTGTAAATGAGTTCCAGGAATCTGGCCTTAATCTAAATTTTAATATTTTAGGTAAATCATAAAAACAATGATCAGTAATATAAAGGAGTAGCAGACATAATTTAACGCACAGTTATTTTCTTTACGGATACTTCATTTTCTTTTGTAAAACCAGAGCCAAGTTTCTAATAAAAGTTTATTTTCGAATCATTTTCACTTACTCTAAATAGCTAGCTAGCCTTCTAGCTTTCAGATGGTATGAAGAATTGATTCTCAAATCTAGAAACATTGTCTACCTAGTAGGTGAATACTCATTCGGAGCTGAGGAAGTAGACGGTCATTGAAATGATGTGCACAAGTTTAACATTTGTTATCATCACAATGGGATGAGTGCCCAGAATTCCCAAAGCAAATTGTGTTGCATTTATTTCAGTTCTAAGAATTTATGGGGCACCAAACCTTAGACTTATCCTGGTTTGCACATTAATATCAGGTCTATCTTTATTAGTGTAATAACATAGCTAGATATAATACAATCATTTCAATTACAGTAAAAAGTGTATGTGTATGTGTGTGTGTGTGTATATATATATATATATATATATATATATAGTTATTTTGAATCTAGGAAATTATAAATTATCATGAATAGTAATCAAGAATTTTTGAGGAACACATAGACCTCTAACTACAATAAACATGTTCGATACTTACACATGGGTGCTACCTTTATAAATTATTGTCATGCTTTAATTAAAAAATAAATACTTGTTTTCTTTAAATCAGAAAACAATTTTATACTCAATTTACTTTTGATTATACTTTATACTTTGTGTTTTATTAGGAGATACAAAATGTAAGAACAAAGCTCAAACGACATTGGAAATAATCCCAAAACGATTCTGGGCAGCGATTTCCGTGGGGCCCTGTGCAGGGAGGAATAGAAAATGCCCCCACACCGCCTTGGCTTGGCCGCCTTTCTAAACTGGAGTATCTTTGTTTCCTGGAGTCTGATTTAAGTGTCTCCTGTGTACAAATGATACGGTAATGCCATATCCTCTATTTATAAACCAGAGGGCAAAGAGCTCTTTACCTTTTGGATGCTTCAAGAAATTACTCCGCTAAGTGCATTGACTTAGAGATCCTAATGAACTCTGAACATTTAACAAATCATAAAATTTTAACACAGAATTTTCTATTACCTCTGTATAAATTAGCCTTCAAATCTGGCCAGGTTCTTATATACATTTATTTCCTGGCCTTGTGCTTTAATTAATATTTGAACTTAAACTAGAAGTGCCTTTTCTTTAAAGCAAATATTAATGCATCCTTAATTGCTATTTTATTATAAAATATATTTTATATGTTTAGTATAAAAATGAAGTAAAATATAACTGAACAGTAATATCCTGAACTAATTTATGCACTTTCATACTTCCAATATCCTCAAAACACATACTGATATTAAAAAAAAGCACTTGTTAAGATGACACGTATAACATGAGTCAAATTTAAATACTGAGCTCATATCTGGCTTATGTGGCTTATTTAAAAGTTTCACCCATTCATTTGTGTAGATTTTGATCCTCTCCTAGATAGCTATCTGTAGGTAAAATGACAAAGGCCAAAACTAGCACTGTGTAATACAGATAAAGTAGAAATCAAGGCATCAGGGTTTTAGGTTGGGCAAGATATCTATTCAAATACAGAATAAAGCTAGAACAGGCAAAATAAACATGGTAGAGCTGTCCATGCTCCTGGTGTTCTGTTAGTGAACGGGCAGGCTTGTGCAGGTGTCAAGAACAAAACTGTCACACTACTTGGGTTTTTATCTTGGTTCCCCTATTTACCAAAAGGTAAAATGGCCAAGTTGCATAACCACCTGGTGCCTTCATTTTCTAACTTGTAAAAAAAAAAAGTCAACTAAACAAGGAAAATGTCGTTAGGAAAATGCAAGGGACATAGGCTGTTCCCTGTACTCAATCTAGCTATAATTATTCTGCCCTTAGTCATTCTGTCATAGTCTGTATACTCTTTCTAGGTCATTTCATCTGCTGTAATAATTTCCAGTTTCACTTGATGACTCAAAAATCTCTGTATCAAACACAGACCTTGCCTCGTGGTGTAGAATCATGCCTTCAATTTGAAGTTAGGTCATGAAGATGACAGAGAGAAAAAAGCACAGCAAGATTAGGATGTTTGAGCACAATTTAAAACAGGGAGTATTGCCAAGGGGAGACATTTTCCAAAGGGCTAGTCCTTGTAAGACAATGAATGGTGCAGCCAACCGGTGCTGATAAAGGTGCAGCCACAGGGATGTGAAGAGGCGTGGTTACCCTCATTCAGAAGAGCGCTGATTAGCGAGGCGGATGCTGAGAGGATCATTCATCTTCAGCACAGGCCATGGCCAGGCAGCGGTGACCAGGGGAGAGCCAAGGGAATGATTATTGCAAAGTGTCTTTACCTCATTTGCCTCACGTCCCCTGTTATCTTAACGAGGCTACCTATTGGGTGAACACAACCAGATATTGGGCAAGGAGCCCAAAGCAAATATCAAGAAGAAAGGTGGAGAGTAAACCTGCAAAGACAAATGCACAAAATTCGGCACATAATGTCTAAATGAGGGGCTATCAGCACAGGTAGGCATTTCAAATAAGACAACTGCAAAATATAACCATAAGCTTCTCGATAAACTCTGATGCCTTTGTGTTGGACAATACTTATGGTTTGACAAAAGATTAAAATAAGAGTGAAAATAAAGATAACTTACATTCAACATATCTTAATGCATATTTAAGTTAAAGAAGAGGGTGAGTACAAAAAGGAAAATATTTTTCTAAAGGCAATACCAGGATAGAGGTATTATTTGCCTTCCTTTTCCTGCCATTTTTTTCCCCCCCTGCCACTCTGAGGGGCTATACCTTACCCATATTGGCTCCACTGTCCTTGAGGTCTGGCTGGAAAGATGATCCAAGTCATCCATGAATAACTTTACTCTCTGCTTCTTCTTTCAGTTCCTGGGTAACATACTTCCAATTTAGTGTAAGGTGAGGACTTCCAATGGACATATTTTCTAAACATGAAAAGTAGACTTCTTGTGTTTTCCCCTTAATGGCTCTTATTTCCTGTTGTGGGTCTAACTTTTGACAGCCCCCAAGAAAATGACAGTGATAAATGGGGCCTGATTCAGTGAAATCCCTGATGGCAAATCATGGACAACGGTGAGAATTAAACCAGCAGGTTTGAAGGACCTGGAAACATTATCCAGTGTGTCATTTCTGTCTCCTAATACACTTGTATTTATTCGTTCACTCAATATTCAATGCACATCTATTGAGAATTTTCTCCTTACTAGGCTCTTGTCTTGGTGCTAAGGAAATGGAAGTGGACAAAGAAGACAGGCCTCCATTCTCACTAGATATTGTATAGAGAGTAGCTGATAAGCTAATTTAATGTTGATACATCCACTTTTCAAATTGTGCAGGGTTTTCCTAAAAGCTATTTCATTGTCAGGCTACTTAGACACTTACTTTTGAGCTCAGGTGAGTGGAGTTACAAGACGGTGAAGTTTAGGTTGACTGGTCACCCTGTCCTCTACCCTTATGCTCAAGGTAAAGCACCACCTCTAGAAAACATTAGATAGCAACATAATTCTACTTGAAAGAAGCCACAGGAATAGACTGTGTACTGATTGCAGAGCTCAAATCTCTTTGAAAAGTAGTTCTTTCATGTGCCAGGTGGTCACATTCATCCTTCATTACGAGGTTGTTGGGAACTTATGGCAATACATAAAAAGTGGCCCAAGAGACGTTTCTGGTAAATATTAACAAAGTTATTTAAATATTGTAAGAAGAGAGCCAATGCTCTCATCATTAGTGAGAATAATGTTACTATCCTTATTCAGATGAAATATCTGGGCTTTGGTGTATTCAACTAATGGGAGGTAAAAACTTTGACTGACTTTTCATTTCTCCTTGAGAGATGTTTATTCCTCACTTTCTATTAAGATATGTCAGATATATTGAAGGCTATAATATTATTAAAGTAGATGACAGAAGCTATTAATATTAAAGTATCATAACATGCAACAGGAAGCATGACAATGACAATGAGATAATTTATAAGTAGGCCAAACTCCATAAATCACTTTCTATTTTTCCTGTTTTTATTCCCAATTAAAATTGTCATTATGTCTTCTAATAGGCATTCACCAGTGTAAATGGTGGAAGTAATTACTTCACAGGAATACATTTTTTCTTCTTTTTCTATGCATTGACATGTAATATTTCTAACCAAATTGTGATAGTATCTATTTAATTTAATGTAAAGAATGACAATAACCACATGTTTCATGATATTGAAAGCCTGCATTATTATGTACAATGCTGCTGCAATTTAAAAAAATTTTAACATATAGAATATAACACTTTTTTCAAATTAGGCAGTCAAGATGACTATGTCCTTCTTAATAAAAATGTTCATAATTTCTCCTAGTGATTAAATATAAAGAGCACATAAAAGTGTTTGGCATCCAAAGACAACCTTCAAACACCACAGAAGCTGTGCAGTGAGCCCCTTCTCTGCCATTAGCACCTTCAGCTGGGTTTCTGGCACACCAAAGGTCTCCACAGGGCACTTCATCTAGGGGTGTCACCCCGAGCAGAGACGGCCACTTAGGTCTGTCTTCCTCTTCATCAAAACATTGCCCTGTATTCCAGTCCCCTGAGCATTGTTCTCTGACCACTGGCAGCTAACTAGATAAATTCCTTTGATTTAAGATATCATGTTTCTCTAAGTATGTCTGGGGAAATTCATGCTTCCTACCACCAACTCAGGTGAGAGCTTTTGGTGAACCTAGGTTGACATCAGGAGGAAATCCAAAGGACAAGTTGTCAGGCAGACTTGCTCCTCTTAGCTGGGTGCAGGTGTGCAAGTGATGTGAATGTGCTCAGACTCAATTTCCTCAGCTTTTAAATGAGATTAGTATTAGTGATTCTGTAGAAGTGCTTTTGAGCTACATAAAGTTGTATCTTTAAAATGCCTCAATTTTTTATTAGGTCTTTGTCACTGACATCTTTTCCTCCTAGATAGGAACCGCTGTTTTAGCTTTTAGCAACAAACATATAGTTTAGGACCACTTAGAACGTATATGCTAAGCTTTGGCCATCAATTGTGGAACTTCATTTTAATAAGCATAAGTGCTTACTGAAATAAATAACATATTTAAATTATAAATTGGAATATTTACTTCTATAAAATGGAAATGTTTACTTGTGATTATTAACTACTTCTAAAAAGAAAATTTCTTCTAAGCTCTATTTCATAGACCTGTTTGGTTCAGAAACTAGATTTGATCATTATTACTTTGACATATGAGAAAATGTGACACTATCATTTATTTTGGAGAGAATAATGGTATTTCAGAATTTAATGTTATATTGACTATAGAGGTTTCATTTATTCTTTACTAGTTATGTATCAGGTTTCTTTATATGCCCTTTTTGTTGAGATTGTTACATAATACTTGTTTATTATACAATACTATTTGATTATAACTGCTTAGATAATTAGTAAATTAGAATTTACTTCTTACTAGTTTTTTACTTGACTGGTAAATTTTCATAGGCTTTGGCATCCACCTACTTCTATACAGAGCCTACAATATATTTGTTCAAAGATGCGTGATTGAAATTGACAGGCTAGATTTTTTTAACAACTTTCTCATGGGTTGATTCATTTATGCTCTGGATACATAGCTTCTTTCCCACTTAGTAGATGATTTATTAATATGAAGACAACTTTTCCTAGTCTTTCTAACTGGAGGTTAAAATGACCTTTTAGAGAGACATTTTAATAGAATTTTCAGAACTTTGTCAATTCAAAATCATGTATCCTTATTTTTAGTGTATAATGAGCCACTTGAATACAAAAGCTTAACTTATTGGTTATTTTAACCCCCTCAGAACCCATCATCATGCTTTGAGCTTAATCAATATTACTAAATTAATAGGTAATATGTTTTACATTTCTTAATCAGGCTCTTTCATGTACTAACAATCAAAGAGCTAATAATGTTCATCTACAAGTTCATTTTAATAGCTTCTTGGATATATGTTATAAAATTTACCTTTTTGAAACAGCCAGTTCAACATTTTTTAGTATACCTAGAGTTGTGAACTACCAATATAATCAAAATTTAGACCTCACCATCATGCCACACAAAAACTGTGCTCATTGGCTATCACTTCTTGTTTCATCTCCCTGCTTATTATACTCCTTCCTCCCCCCTCCACCAGCCAGCCAAAGAAATCACAGATCTGCTCCATATCGCTCTATATTTTCCTGTTTCTGACATTGCCTATAAATGGTACCATATAAAATGTGCCTCTTATGACTAACTTCTTTCACTGAGCATGTTTTAGAGATATAATATCCATGTAATGTCATGTATCAACACTTCATTCCTTTTTATTGTAAGATAATATTCCATTGTATGAATATATCACATCTGGGTATCCATTAATCAATTAAGGAACATCTCCATTGTTTCCCTATTTTAGTAATTATGAGTAACTCTGTTATGAACATGCATATACAGGTTTTGTGTAGGTTTATATGTTTGCATTTATCTTTGGTAGATGTCTATAAGTGGAATTTCTGGTTCATAGTGGCTCTTCCATGCCAAGCAAAAACTATATATTATGAGTTAGGAACATTATTTTATTATCATAGTCACTCGTTTTTTATCATGGCTCTTATTCATTGTGACCAGACCATGTTCAAGAGACATGAACTTTGTGTGTCCTAATCAAAAGGTCATGCTTGTGCAATCTTGTGTGCAATTATTTATGAGTGCCTATTCTCACATCTGTACTTTTTAAATTCCAAAGCTACAACTTTCTAATCAATAGCTTATTAGCAGGAAGTAAATTACATGCACAAAGCTGAATAAAGGACTCCTAGAGTACCCAAGAGTGAGTTAGCCTAGCTGTACGATTTAATTTATTTGTTGATCTTCAACAGGTTCAAATTAATTTCTATAGTTAAATATATGTGGCAATTATATTTGTTGTGTTATGTTAAATATGTTTCTAACAATGAAAGTCTAATCATAAATTTGCATAATATCTAGAGTCTTGGCACTCAGCTGAAGTTGATTTGAAAACCAACAGTCACCACAAGCAAGTCAGTTCCACCCTATCCTGACTTCTTTCTATTATTAAGGGCCCTTGTGTAGCCTTTCCTGAGCTCACCAATCCTAATCATTAAAAGGGCAGCTCATTTTACACCTACAAGTAGCTCTTCCAGGTTAATTTTGCCCATAATAATGCAAAGACATGTACTATTTCTTAAGTTTCTGTGCATTATCCATCATATTAGTAAAACACCTGCTCATAGTAGCTTATAACTCTAATGAAAAGGACACTGATTTTTTATTTTAATAGTGTGTTATTTTTTCATCAAGTTGAAAGCAATATGCATCAAAAAATGCAGATCTTCCCTGGCTGTGGTAAGGTGCTGGCCTGTGAACTCAAAGGTCACTGGTTCGATTCTCAGCCAGGGCACAAAACCAGGTTGCAAGCCAGATCTCCAGCCAGGTCAGTAGCTGGAGGCAGGTGAAAGGCAACCATACATTGCAGCATCTCTCCCTCTCTGCCTCTCTACCTTCCCCTCTCTCTAAAAAGTAATACATAAAATATTTATAAAAATTAATTAAATAAAAATGAATATCTTATCAAAACTGTTCTTAAGAACAGAGTATATTCTTCTACTGATGAGGGAAAGAGCAGGAGACAGCATGTGGAGCTGGCAGAAACATGTTCTTTGGGGTCTGAGAATTACTATAACATTATTTAATTCTTCTATACTGGCAATGATTATCTTAAAATGAATTTACAGTTATAAAATATCTTTGCAGTGACGAATCAGAACTGTATATTATTTATCTAAGTTTCCGTGAAAAATGTAGTCTAGTGAGTCAATATTTTTCAAACTGTTGTTCGTTTTCCCAGAGGAGGTCTATGCAGTACTCAAATATAAGAAAAAAAAGTATACATACAATATTAATATAAACAATACACATCTGTTACACTTTTCAATCTTCGGAGCTTCAAAAATCAACAGGCATGCCAGGAAAGTCTAGGTTTTAGTTGGGAGAAGTATTTTTGAAATTTTAAAGGAAGAGCAATGAATATTCTGTCAACGGGGTATGTATCATTTAAAGCTCACAGGCTAAGATGACACAGAAAAAGACTGAGGAGATGGATGTGGAGATTAATAGGTGATACGCTTGAGTATCATTAAGGAGAGAGGGTAAAATACATGAGGTTTGAGGACCGATGATACCAGAGGAGGAGATACATTACTTTGAACTCAATTTATGATTTCACTCTCATGTTTTAACAATCGTACACTTAGACCTAGCTATAAACACCCATCTATCTAAACATTTATCGAGGGCAATGTTCTGTTTTTTTCAGTCACATAAAACTTCCTCACTGCTCAATGCGTGTAAACTGTACCAGATGATCTTTAACATTATACTGTGGTAAATAAATGACCTTGTAAATGTTAAGAAAACGTTCATTTTATGACATATGAGCACTAATGTAACAGCAGCACATCCTCTAGAAGAAGAACGAATTTCAGAGCATGTAGGCATTCGTGAACACGGAAAGATGTGTGTGTGTGGTGGGGGGGGGGCAGTAGAAGGAAATTCAAATAATTTTAGAAGTTCTTGTCATACTCAGGAATAATGAAATGATTAAAATGACATTTAGATTTTCAAATTAGGTGAGAAAACTCAGACTTCAGGCTGTCATTTCAAATTAGATGGTGTCCTCATTTTCTTTCATTATTAGAAAAGGCCTTTCTGACTTGGCCCACTGAGAATTCATGAGGCTCTCTGACTTTTACTACGAAGGAAGCACAGCCAGCCCGCTGGCCCCTTCTCTGCCCTGCATGTAAGTCCTTAGAACTGGGCCCTGCCATCCTCCCGTTTGCTCTCAGATCCACACCTTGCTTTCACCGCGCTCTGCTCATTCCTCAAGGATCCGAGACCTGGAAATGACATTGTCTAGGCTTCTTGGCAGCAGTGTTTTGGGCTAGTTCTGGCCAGTTGGGTGGCGCAGATGTGAGACACTGGAGGGCGGGGGAACGTGCGATGCACTTGCCCCATCTCCCTAGGCGCTTGGTGGCGACCCTGGCGGTGGCTTGAAAGCCGCATGATTACCGGGCCAGGTGCTGTAGGGCCCATGGCCATAGGCTCAGCCTGGTGGACTTAGCAACCTAAACTTTCAAGGATCGTTCTCTTCAGTTCTTTTTTTTTGAATGTCACTTGTTCTTGAACTTGGGCATTGCCATCTCCTGCTGCCCAGCCCTCGATTTGATATGGGCTGCCCGCAAGTGTCAACTCAGGTCCCATCTGGCCCTAGCCTCTCTTACTACCTCCCCATGGTAAACCCCTCCGTTGAAATACGTGATACGAATTCAGCTTTTTTGTCTGGAGGTTGACAGGTAAAATGCAGTTTGCCTGAATATGTAAGAGTTATAAATTATTTCACTCTTTTAAGGTTGTAATGTGACTTATTGTTTCTTTGCATATTCTCCCCAAGAAACTGTATTTTTCACATATTGCATTAAGATTCCAACTAAAATGCACACATAAAATGCAACAATCAGATAGGAAAGAGATTTTTTGACTTGCGAACTGTATATTGCCTACTTCAATGTGCACGTTATTGCTGAACTGACCTACCCTCTTCCGTAGATATCTAAGGTGGCCAACAGACCCTTTGATTTTAATATACCTTTAATGTTGAGAATCATGCTTGTCTACATTCTGGCTGGTTTGTGCATTCAAAAACAGATAAAGTATGAAATTTAGTATCATAAAGAAGTTGAAATAATTCTGTTTTAAAGTGCTTTTTATGTGACCATATCAAAGATTTAAAATAACCGTAACTTTAAGCCTGTGATTTCCAACCATATTATACCACACAACTGTGCTGTTTGTCAAATAATTTGCTACTTAAAATGTAAGTATTAAGTGGGCAAATAATTAACTTCTTAACACATTAGAACATTTTCAGTATTACTGAAATAGCTTCCTGCTTAAGTCCTGGCAAACAACCCATCCGACCTTTGTGTCACCTTCTTTGAGCAACCCTGCCCCATGTAAACTACAGCCTCCCTGCCTTTTTCTCCTCCTTGCACACAGCCAACTCTTCTCTTCTGCAGAGAAAGCTTTGTCTCAGCCTCTATACTTTATTCTGTATGTCTTTACAAAGCTGGTTCCTTCTTCCAACACAGAACTCAGCTCTGTCTTACACAGGACTCTTGGAACACCCAGTCTGAATGGAATCCTCACACACCCCACACCTGCCACTCTCTTACCAGTTTTCCCCCCGTATCACTGATCACCAAAATTATTTTCTAGAAGTTTATACATTTTAGTCTTACATAAATATGTTGACATGCATATGTTGCAAAACATATGTAGATATATATGTAGATATATGAAAAATAGATTAGCAGTGTGAAAACATTGCTATGGCATTTCCAAATAGGAACAGTTTTTATAGGCCTAACAAGTGTGACAATATATGGGAGGGGCAAGAAAAGGGATGGACTTACTATGAAAGTAAGCTTGTAGATCTCACTAGAGATCAAGTACAACCAGGGAATTAATTAGGGGATACTTGCTTATATATCCAAGCTTTAAGTATATATCCAAGTTTTATGACTCTCAAAGGCTAATTAACTTCCATTTGTGCAACAATATCAGAAAAGATTGGACAGGGCTGATTTTTAAAAACCCAAATGGGTCTCCAAGTATAAAGTATAATTGTTCTATATCAAAATTTGTTAAAAACAAAATTCTATTTGGGCATTGTCACATGGGTATTCTGTGTAATTCTAAGTTAATATAAAATAAACAGGAATTTTAACAGTTTCAATTAAGCTCTCATTTCAAGCACACTTTTTTTTTCCAAACTGAACGCTGTTATACTCTAAGGAAAACATTAAATAGAAATCTTTACTTTGACAGTTTAAATCAAACAATGGTGCTGACTTTTTCTTCAAGACTTTTCCTCTATTTTATTTCAAAAGCAATATTAAAAACAAAGAGTCTAAAACTTCCTGTGTTTTTCATATCCATTATAATATCTGATGAACATGTTTTAAAAAGCAAAGTTATTTAGATTGTAAAACCATAGTATTATGCAAGCAAAATAGTGTGATTGCTGTGCCAGCTAATGGATTTTGTTTTCCACTATTCATCCAATTTTATAAATTAAAAATAGTGTATAATACAGTAAGTATTTTAATAAAAAAAGAACATAAATATTTTTCTCTTAGAAACAACACAAGTTCTTAAATAGCATGATTTCTTTCTTAAAACACTCTGCTCTAAAAATAAAAATTAAAATGTTTTGCATAATTATGTCACAGAAATAATCATTTTTAGGCATAAAACATATGAAATGAATTAAGTCTATGTTTACTTGAGTTAAGAAAACTTTTGGTTCCTTACACAAAAATGTCTAAATATACTGAAATCAGTATCATCTCTAATGACATACCAAGGAAGATATATAGACATTCAACATTAGTCATCAGTGAAATGTACTAATTCATCAAAATCTTAGAAATGTGGTTTCTTTCCAGTACAAGCAAATATTCCCAAACACTCCCATGGGCTCTAAGAAAAGGAGAGATAGCAGGTGTTTCAACAGTTCCTCCAACGGAGAGCTGGAAGAGGCTGGCAGGAGGCGGAAAAGAATGAGTAAGAATACTGTAGCCTGCATTTTGCAGGGACCAACAACTTGGACTCACATCCTTATCACCAAGCAGGTGTTGAGCTTAGAGCTGACATTCAAAAACTGACTTACAGAATAGGAGGACCGATGTTATCAAGTTCTGATGGACACCAAGGGGCAGTGATGAAAAGACTACCATGGGTTCATAAACCTGGACTCAAATTCTATCTCAATGTTGAGAAACTGAACCTCAGTTTTCTCTTCTGAAAAATTCAAACAGTAGCTCAAATCTCAGGTTTCTCTTAGGGTTAAAAATAATATATGGGAAGTATGTAGTAGAGAATCTGGCACATAGTTTGCATCCAAAAAAACATCAGCTATTATAATTATGTGTGTTTCCCTTTGGATCGGGTGGGCAGGTGTATGGATGACTGTCTAATTGATACGGGTAAAAAAATGTGGTGAAATATTCAAATGAACTGCATTCCAAATTTAGATAGATAACCTCAGTGTGAATGTTGCCAGCTTTGCCTTTGCAACTGTTCTGTTTAAATAATTCATCTCGTCATCAGGTAAAACACATACCTTGCATTATCTTTAAAGACACGCACCACAGTGAGCATATTAATGAGTAACCTAACCTTTAACTCAGCCTCATTTTCCTAAGCTATTCATTCAAATCCAATATTACAGCCAACCACGTGGAAATTTCTCCGGCGATGATGCACTCAATACACACCTAGGCTGCATTATCACTAGGTGTGCGCACATAATAAGACATCAAAATCCTCAGGCACAACTACAAGGATGACCTAATCCTAGTTAAAATAGTTTAATCTGAAGACTACTTGATATCGGGAAGCTTGATGGTTGTGGACTCCATGTAATAAATATTATATTTTATTTTGTGAATTATTATTTAAGTGAGAAGCATCTAATCATTACATGAGAAAACTTAAACTGTAACAAAATAAATTGAATTTACAAATTAAACTCTTATTATGAGCTGCAGAAGTTCAAACTTTTAAATGATTTTATAATTATTATGCTTTGCATAAAAATCAGTACAATAAACAACTGACCACATTTTTATTTGTTACTTACCATTTTAACTTTGGCATATTTATCTTTTATTTTTTTAAAGATTTTATTATTTTTAGAGAGAAGGGCAGGGAAGGAGGAAGAAAGGGATAGAAATATCAATGTATGGTTGCCTTTCACCTGCCTCCAGCTACGGACCTGGCTGGAGACCTGGCGTGCAACCTGGTTATGTGCCCTGGCTGGGAATCGAACCAGCGCAACCTTTGGGTTCTCAGGCCAGTGGCAATCCACTGAGCCACCAGCCAGGGCTGGCACTCTTATCTTTCAAGCCTCCTGGTATTGATGAGGTAGCATGAGATAGTATCATTGGCCAGAATAACATAATAACATGAAATATGCTTCTATAACATTGCTTTGACAGTAATGTAGTAATGTAGTAGTAATACTTTACTACTTTATACCAATCCACAAAGGATGCTGATAAATTAAGGAAGTCCAGAACACTTCTGTGGCAAGATTAATTCACTTCTTATAGCTCAAAGTTACCCTTACTTTTTTAGGCTTAATAATGTATTTTTATCTCTATTCACTAGTTTGAATTTTTGCTGCTTTTAACTCTTTCAACTCTTTCTGTAAAAAAAATGAGTTTTTCACTTTCTTTTACGAATCCCATTACAAGTGAATTTTGCTTTAATGGATCCTGTTGAATGCAATCATCTTGTTCAAGCTAAATGGATGCTTTATGAATACAGAGTAAAATGTGTTAGGTCTTTGGATGTCATTATACTATGATGCTAGATAAAATACTTTTCAATTCATGCTAGAGATGTTGATTCCTCAGATTTCACAGGTTTTAAATTGCTGGGTGCTCTGAAGATAACGCTAACTACACCTCTCTCTCCCAGTCTCTTTGTATTCTAGAGCACAAAGATAATCACGTTTCTCTGTATCCACCTGCTTAATTGTTCTCTGTAACTCTATAAGAACACACCTGCATGCTAAACACAGAATGGGTCTTGTACCTCCACTCATATGCATATCTTCTAGATAGATCATAAACCCTAGGGAAGATGTCTTTTCTTTGGTATATCTAGACTCCTAGCACGTTGCAAATTTACAATGAAAGTGTGTGACGTGAGTGAACAGATCATGTACTTTTTTCTAGTAGGACTGGTTCCTACCACTATTGCTATTTAGATATAGTATATATTTAGTATTTTTCTCAATTCATAATCCATGAAAATAAATTAACATGATTTAAGTTTGTGTTTCATAACATTTGATTCTCTAAGATAGTTTCTTAATATCAGTTAAGTGTTTGCAATGGTAGCTATTTAGTTGGAATGGCACATACATTTTAAGAGATTTAAAAAAATACCAAAAGAGCAGCATAATACAGAGAAATACACACACACACACACACAAATCTCTTGAAACAAAATATCATTTTTTATTGCTAAACTATGATCAGCTTCTAATTCTGCTTCTTTAGCTTGGATATGTCATATACTCGTGACACACTGGCCCTCATGCTTTTAAATTTGGGCTTTTCACATCTGAGCGTGTATAAAAACTCCCTAAAGAGTTCAAGTTGGAATCTCAGAGGTTCTGATTGTGTAAGTCTAGGGTGGGGTCTAAGGGTTTTTAATTGTTATGCTTTGAAACCTACCTGAGATAAAAATAGGCAAGTAAAAATGGCCATTGTTACTTTATATGTTATATGATAAACTTATAAACTACCTCAAGTATATTCATAAGTCCTGGAATAAAATAAGAATTTAGTTTAAAATTAGCAGAAAAAAAAAAAAAAAAACATGTGCTATAACATCTCAAATCAATGATATAGGCACAAACATAAAATATAATATCTACTATCAAAAGTGTATCATCAGGCACTTTTTAGAAACTGAGGGAGTGCATACCAGTTGGAATGTGAAGAGAGGTAGGTGAATGAATACATATGTTAGTGTTTGAAATGTTTCATAACAAAAGTGATAGTAAGACACTTAGGAAATTGTGATCTCAAAATTGAAGTTGGAAGATTTAATGCAACTGACAAACTACTTGGAAATTATTGTTTCGGAAAATGCTGATTAAATTAGACACTTAAAATTGGGAATGCACTTCAAGAAAATTAGTTATGCAGTTCTTAGCTCATTTAACAATATTTTAGAAAATTGTGCTTAGTGAGGCACTTAAAGATTTTATAAAATTATCCTACTACTTATAGTATTTTTTGATTAACAGAAGAGTATTTTAAAAATACCCAAAGTAGAATATTTCTATAATTTTAGTGAGTTTCCAAAAAGTTACACTTGCTTCATTGGGTCCTTTGCTATTAATGAGGGGAACATTAAATTATGCTTCATAAGGGTTCATAATTCATTTAAGTATAAATACAAATATTCAACCATAGAGTACCAAAATTAATACATTATATTTGATGTCCTGCAATTAATAATTTTATTTTTTACAACAGAATATGATCTTTTTCAGAAATAGTATGAATGTATTACACATTTTTAACTAAAAATTATACAGGAAAATACTAAGAAACAGAAACAAGACAGTGAAGTAACTAGTTCAATATGGAATAGTTTTGAATGCTTTTTTAATAAAAATTTAACATCTCCCAGCTCCTGAAAATAGCAAAGATGAGTAAGGAAGACATTATCAAGTCAAGAAGACGTGCATGCTGTCACAGAAATCGTATCACTCTACTTAAGAAAATTAATGTAATAAGTTGACATTTTAACCGAGATCAAGGTCCAGCACCTGCCTCTAGGAAAGCCTTCACTCAAGAGGCGGGTGCTGATGGAAAGGAAAGTAGTTTATCCTCAGAGGCCCACTGCCTGGAAGATGGGGACTCATGTTTCGAAACCCTCCTCCATCTCCTGGGGGCAGAGGTTTTCCTCAGGAGAGGGAGGGGAATAGAACAAAGAGATGAGGGAGGGGGCTGAGAAGTTCTCTACATGCAAATGACCGCAGTCCATTCTGCTAGGCAAGCCAGGATCAGGAGTGTGTCATTTTGCTTTTGTCACCCTGGCAGCTTCAGGGCATCCTGGCTCCGCAGCTGAAGGTCGGCCAACCTTCCAGAGCCGCGAGGCCTGCAGGTCGGAGTCTGTACCCCTGCCCTCCAGCTCCTAGGATTCTTACACAAACTTGCTGTTCAGCTACAAGCTACAGATCAGTCAGAGTCGGCACTTGCAGAGACATGTCAAAAGAGTGGCTGAGAGGGTCAGAATTCCCCGCGGTCACAACTTCCAGCCCAGCTTGCATGGAATTTCCCTTCGTCTGGCCCAGCTTTAGTCCTAGGGCTTGGGCGTAGCCATTTAGGAACTAAGTGGATGTGCCACAGACACATTTTGTTTGGTGAGGTTTTTCCTTGGGAAATGGGTGAGAGAATACCCTGCAATTACTTAAAACGGGCTAAGATCTGTAGACTCTGAAAGAAATGAAAGATTGCCCAAACTGGCTCACACTGTATTCTAGAGAGTCGGTGGCCTGAGTGGATGCAGAGCGGGAGCCGGGCTCCCATTAACGGGAACTGCCCCCAAAACACATCCTTCCCCGACTTGCTTCAACATAAGAAACACTAATCACGACAGTCGCTGTTTTTGCAATCATGGAAACATGCCTATTCATTTTACATCTTGGAAGGAACTTTCCAATATGCTGTTTAATTTTATCACCAGAAAAGCCTGGGAGTGAGGGAAGGCAATTTCAGTTAATATTCTAATTCCACTTGGAGAGATTACATAGTATGTCCTTAGTGTAAGCATGCGAGCTGGCCTTGGACCAGGCCTTCTAATTAAAGCACAAACACACACCACACTTCTTCACCAACAGGGGAGAAACCCAGGCTTTCTAGAAGGCCTCTTTTATGATACTATTTCTTTATTTCTTGCCACAATGAGTGTATAAGATACTATTTATTTCTTGCCACATTGAGCGTATCTAGAAATTAAGAGATTAATACATTTATAAGATTAACTGTTTTCTGTAGATAAACTATACCTAGTTTCTATTCCGTGTTTCATTTCAACATAGAATTCCCATACTCTGAATCAATGACCTCATTATAATAGGGGAATAAACAGGAACACAGTAAAAACATGTTCTGGAGATGGGGGGAGAATTTAAGATCATCTGCAGCCCACAGTGGCTCCATCAACAGCTGCCTGTGTAGGGATTTGAGCACCAGGGAGCAGGGGAAGGCTCTGGATGACTGGGATAAAGCAAGTGTGAAACAAGAAGTAAAATTTTCCCTTGTTATGCTTTGGCCCATTGGTATTGGTCAAAAATGGTAAACTGTAAATTGATGTTAATGACCCACTTACTTGGATTTAAAATCAAATTCCATGATTGTATGTATCAAAATGATGCCTAATATTTTTTCATCCCATTCTTATGCCAGGCATTCTCTTCTTCATCATTTTTGAAACAGCCACCAATGTTAGAGAAGAAACATTTAATTGGGAACACTTGCACATTTGGCCAATTTCTCAGCTTTATGTGTGTCATTTTGTTGTCAGTGGAATTCAGACTCTTTTGTGGGATTGTGAGGAAAGCATTCCAAGGACCTGCACATGGGACTGTGATGTGTGACCTTGGGTTTGGGATGGACAGATGCTTTTAAATAGAACCTATCAACTTTCCAAGCTTTAAGGTGCTTTTAATAGGTTTACATCCCCTAGTTTGATGGGTTTCTCCGGTCAAACACGGCCCCCTGTGCTCCCCAACAATCCGGTACCACAGGGGAAAGGGAGGAGTGTGAATCCCTTGGTGGAGCAAAATGAGGATCCCCTGGGATGTGAAGCTGAAGCTTTTTTCTGAAGCAAACAGGCTCGTGCTCCCCACTTTATTAAGCTCAATGTCTAATTCCCTTTGTTTGCTGTACTAAAATTGAGTCAACTACCTACAGTAGCAATTTCACTTTTCTGGGTCTTGGTTTCCTCTTGTAAATTGATGCGCATAATATCCATCTCATAGCTTAGTGAAAATTTAATACAGTAATGGAAGTGAAAGTGATTGTATCTAATGAATAAGATAGTATTATGAGAAAAATAGTATCTGATGGTAGCATTTTAATGTCACCAATGGGGTCCAACATAAGTAAAGGTTATAAAACTTTGGGAGTCTGTGTTTTTTTCCTTGTCATAAACAAACTAGCTGCTTGGATTTCCTTAAGAAACCAGTGAGGTGAAGATAGGAAGACAGAACTTACTCCATGTTCACCCTGTTTCTGAGTTCCTATTGGGAAAATGAGGATAGCTGGACAGGTAATTCTAGTTAGGTGTAAGATGGTTGAATATTGACCTAGGAATCTTTGACTCAACTGTTGTACAGTTGGCAAGTATGGACTAAAATGGAACACATTTTCTTGCTTCAGTAATTGTAGGCAGTGAGGCATCCATTGTTTTCTTTATATAAAATTTAAATGTTTCAAATTTGAATCCCTCTAGCTGTTATGATAGCATACTTAGAAATCAGTATCTTTCATTTGTCTTCATCAAATACAGATATATCACTCATCATCAGTCTTCCTGGACATAATTATTTCTGCAATGATCATTATTTCTGTTGATCTTTTGATTATATATTTGATATATATATATGTATATATATCTTCATTTTGTTCCATCAACTATAATCATCTTTTTTCCATTCCCTTGATTTTACTTCCTACATTATGCCAATTTACATTTTATTGTATTATCATAGTCATAAACATCTACATCCTAAAACCATAATAAAACTGTACATTCTTTGTCCAATGTGTTGGCAGAAGAAGTTGGAAAACAGTAAAATTAAATTTCATTATTAGAAATACATACAATTTATATAATGTTAAGTCAGGGGCCATGGCATATATTTTTTTATTATTAAATATCATTTTTCTAGGTCTACTTAGAAATGTTTCTAGCATTAGAGGTCAATGACTTATTCTTGTTATATAGTCAAATAATTGTTTAAAGTTGTCCAGTTTTGATGGCTCATACCTCAATTATAAGTTTTAGTTTTTCTTTGAACTGGCATTATATTTTTAGATTTAAAAACACATGGATTCAAATTTTTCTATTGTACATTAAATACAAATTGTTGTAAAAATGCATTTTCCTTCTAATCCTGCTGGTGTCCTCCCTGAGCTTGATCTTTTAAATTAGTCATTTGACAGGCTCTGCATGCCACATGCTATAAATCTGGCTAGCTGATCAGACTGAAGGGTGGCAAGAAGAGAAACATGTTCCCTGCCGTCTGCAGAGAAGCCTTTCTTCTAAGGGAAAAGTAGCTTCATATTTGGGAAAAACGCAGCTGAACGGGGTGTACCTACACCGTTAAGGCATTTGCCATCACATGGAAAGTATTCCTATGGGATGAGGAAGTGGGTGTTTAACAACTGTGAAAATAGAAACTTAGCTGGATCTAAGGAGTTGCTTATGGAAGCGTTAGTCCTAAGAGATCAAAACTATTCTAGAGTGCGACTCTAAGAGATATTCAGAAAAGGGGATTATCCTGAGTGAGTGACAGTGACTTCCTGTAGGAGAATTACATTTATTGGGAGACACTAACTCCTTCCTTCAAAAACTTTTTCTGAAAGAAAATTATTTTTATCACTTTTTTCTTTATGCAACTATTTGTATCATTTCTTTTGTAAAGGTTAATTATTTATTAAGCAAGAATTTATTGACCACCTGATATGTGCTTTACATCCTCATAAACATCAGTCATATAATTTTTTGTTGTTGACACAATCACTAGTGTCCCCCATTTTCTCCTTTTGCCCTCCTGCACCCAGCCCCTGCCCCCTGCCTGCTCTTCACCACATTGTTGTCGGTGTCCATAGCTAACCATTCTTTTACTTGATGCTATTTAATGAATTGGTTCATAGATTGGTGTTAGTATTCAAAGCTGGCAAAAATATTACCTACAAGATAAATGTAGAAACTGAGATTAATAATTAGGTACCTTACAAAAATTTGACCTTGCCAAAACAAGTGTATTGTGTTTTATGAAAATGTCTATAAGGAATTGGAAATACCTGTTTAAAAAATAATAAAAAGCATTCTTTTTCAGAGATAGTTTGGGTAGCAGCCCACTGCTACTATATTTACCAAAGGGCTTACTGAAATTGGTTGTGCGTACAATCGAAAGTTTTGTAGATTCAAATCACTTTAATTAGAAATTATCAGGAAGACATCACTGGATGCCTTAAATGCACACTTCAAAGCTGCAGGTTTGGGATGAGGTCACCTCTATTTTAAGGGTAACCATCTAATAGTGCGTTTGATTCAACTACATCACATCATCTATGTTACTACTACGAAGCTACCAGTCTCCATGGTCTCAACCATGTGGCAGCTTGAGAAGCCCATAATTAGGCCAAGATCAAATAATTTAAGCTTTTGTTACGGAATGGAAGAAGGCCATTCTCTGCTGTTTGGAAATGGGGGATGGAACTAAATGAAACACAGCCTTTATCCTTCATGCACCAAGAAAACAGGAGGGGCTTTCAGCATAAAATAGTGACGGAAAAGCTTCTGGGGATGCATGAGAGTGGGAAGTGGTCAGAACTGGTTACCAAGTCACTGCATCAAAGGCCAAAGTTGGGGATTTAAAAATAAGGTGGTAGCCAGTCAGGAAAACAGTTTGCGCATGTGGTTTAAGGGTTAGGAAGCCACATGGTTTGAGATTCTGAATTAAGAAGGATGTGCAAGACCCTCCCCCAATCAAGTGTGGTTGAATAAAAGCTGCTGGGAACGTTGGACTGGAACTGGGAAATGCTGAGCTGTGAACTTCTATTTTCCTAGAACAAGACGGGACTTCTGACTTTGCTGTTCTAAACTGGCCTGATTTGGCAGGACTGTGTATTTTTGGGTGTCTTAAAGGGAGCAGGACTTAATGGCAGAATTTCACCTTTATCCCAAATCTGTATAACCTTTAAACTAAACAAAATTCCTCTCCTTCTCACTAAACTCTGTAAAGAGTTCTTCCTTTGGCGGCAGGCAGACAAGCCCCTTATTAACTGAAAAGACCCTAGGGTTCTGTGTTAGTCTGAGAAAAGTATAATAAAAATATTTATCATGTTGCCAACTCATAAAATAAGTAGGGTAACTAAAATGTACTCAAATTAATTCAGAAGCTAAAACAAAATGGGAATTCAGAAGGTTGAGCAAGTTAAAGTGTCAACGTGTGAGTTAGACACAGAAAAGCACTTTATTAGTTAGATAATGTGAGTTACGTAACCCATCTTATTCCAACTCATTGCTTTGACTACTAAGAGATAAGAAATAATGTTTTATATGCCCTTCCTCAATATAATTTTCTCTCTACCTATTTACCAATTTTTTTTTCAATTTTTATCCCATGTAAGGGTTTTGTCTCTTATTTTGCTCTTAGTCTAAGCTCTTTCATCTCTTTTATAACATTGCATAAAACAGCGCACTTTTCTTGATTTAGACCTTTGCTTGCTTCAGTGATACCTAGCGGCAGCTCTGATGCTGATGAAAACAAAGTCAACCACCCATTTCTGATTTCCTCAGTTTACAACAATAAGGTAAGCTTGCTTTTGCATAATGTGTGTTCAATTTTCATTTCTGTTGAACTTCCAATTTAGACTTCATTAGTATGTAATATTATAAATTATTAGGATTAAAAATACTGAATATTGAATTTATTGAATTCAAAGTGTACTATTATGCTAAAATAACTAGCATTTGTTGCCATATATTGAATTAATTGAATGCAGAGTGTACTGTTATGCTAAAATAACGAGCATTTGTTTCCATAGTGGTAGAAGGTGTGCACCTTTCTCCTGGTCAGTAATGATCACAAAACATTGGTTTATCTTCTGCTTCCAAATTCATAGGACTGAGCACTGAATGTGATTTACTGGAAGTATATTTTCTTCATTTGCTGTTAACAATTCTTTCCAGTATCACTACTACAGAAGTCATATTAATCTTATTGTATTATTGCATTCACATTCTACATAATAACCCAGCCTGTTAATCCGTATAGAGTGGTTTATGATTTTGAAATATAATATTTTTACTTTTTAATCCTATATAATCCATTAATTTTACTATTTTTTTTTTTTAAAGATTTTATTTACTTTGAGAGAGAGGGGGAGGGAGGGGAGCAGAGAGGGAGAGAAACATCCATGTATGGTTGCCTTCCACCTGCCTCCAGCTACGGACCTGGCTGGGGACCTGGCTTGCAACCTGGTCATGTGCCCTGGCTGGGAATTGAACCAGTGACTTTTGGGTTCGCAGGCCGGTGCCTTATCCACTGAGCCACCAGCCAAGGGCCCTACTCACTATTTTTTAAAAATGTGCTTTTATTTTATTTTCAGAATTCTCTCAAAGATGGTTGAAAAATACAAAAAATAGAAAAAAAAATTATCCTAGCACAAAAAAGATGAGCAACATCACAATCACCTCATTGCTATTTTACAACAAAATCTCAGTTTATGCCTCTACACTTAATTCAGTTTGGTGTGTCACTGTTTTTTTATTCTATTACTTTCTTTATGTCAGTTTCAGTGTATTTCAGTTTTTTTTTTCTACATTCACTATTCTTCAGAAATTCAATTGTTTTCTCCAATATTTCTCTTATCTTCTTCAATGTATTTCTTTGCTCGTTCAGTTGCTGGACAGATACCAAAATCATTGATAGCCCTGACGTTCTGACCCCAGAAACCTGTTTGCCCAACACACTAAGGTCAGGCCCTGCTTAGCAAAAGAACCAGAGACGATACATGTGATTGGCATGGTGGACGGTAAGAAGCGCATACTTCCTCCGGAGGTCCTGGCCGGACAGGAACTGCACAACACACTGAAGGATCTTCCTTTCTCTTCATGAATATGTTTCTTAGAAAGAACAAATTGTTTAATGTTTGTAGGTGGTTCTTTCCAGATTTAATAAGATGGCTTATAGATAGATGCTCTTGTTAATTTTTTGCGCTTTATAATATGTCTTTTAGAGATGGATCACACTAGTTCAAAAGATACTTGTATCGTGCTCTGAAGTTTCTGGAAGAAGGTGGTACTAAAACTAATAATATGACTTTATTCTAAATTATTCTGAATTGTGATTTCCCTCCATTCTTCCCTCATTAAGTTAATCAAAATGTACCTTAAAAAATGTCAGAGAATTTTGTCAGAACACTTTTCTGGGGACAGATTAACATTCTCTTGTTTGGCATAGTATTATAAATACCAAAAGGCTTAGAATATTTATAACTTTCCTTCTCCTGCCACAGTACCACAGGCTGCCATCACCGCACACTGTCTTTTTGGACCACAATGTCTTTGTTCTGTCTTCCTCCCATTTACCTTCTAAACAATACCAAGTAATTTGAACTGTTTCCTGAAGTTTTACTAGAATTACTCAGTGACTCAGAAGAGTCACTGTTTTTTTTTTCTGTAAGTGTGATTTATTCACTGGGTCAAACTATGCATACATACCTAGTCTTGCGACCCCAGAGCACATACAGCCATGTAATGTTAGTGTCTCCTTTAAGACATTTTAATTCTGTATCTGGATTTACAAGTCCTGAACTCTTGAGGGGAGGAATTTCCATACATCTTACTTTTAAGAAACCCAATCAATTATTTCTTTGGAAGTGCTCTCAATTTTATATATTGTAATGAAAATATAGTATGGCAATTTTTATTTGGTATTAAATATAGTTTATTTTTAATTATAATAAATCATTCTATCTATAATTCTAGACATCTGTAACTTGCAAGAAATCACATTATCTGAGTGGAATTTACCCTGGAAAACTTTTCTGATGGACTTTTTTTGTGTTAATATCATTCGAGTCAAAATGATTTTGGTTTTAGCAACACAAATAAAATATATATTCAAAAGTAACAGCCAAAAAAATCTATCAGATCAAAGCATCAGTATTAACATGTTTCTGTATTTTCTTTATAATTTTCATTTACTTTAGGCTATCATTAAATTACAAGAAAATTCAGTGATAATGTAGCATACCATGGCAACACATATTTTCTCCATATTAAAAGGATCCTCTTATACTGATTTCACAGGACACAGTATAATTGCTATTGAACAGCAAGAAGAAATATATCAATATTTGAATATTATTCCAATCCAAATATAAATGTTCTTATACAAATACAAAAGCTTCGTGTTGCATAGGTGTATTATGGTTTAAACGTTAACATGGTTTCTGTGAATATCTTATAATAAAAAAAGCATGGCTTTAATGATAAATAATAATCTCTTTAAAAAATGTAGTAAAGGTCTCACCCTAAATCACAATAGTAGCTCATCTGCTTAAGAACTGCAAGACCCTGTTTGAGGTAACTGGTTGTGAAGTAATAATTAATATGTTTGCAAAATTAAATAGCATTTATATTTTATAGGTATTTCTAATTCTGAATGGTATCTATGATAAATGGTCAGTTAAAACTAGCTGCGTCACTGAATATTACATAGGTAATTTAGAATATATTAAAATCCGTAATAAGTTCTACACCTGCTTGCATACATATTAAAATACATTGTAATGGTTTATGTACTCTCTTTATGTCTTATTACAGAAATAAAGTTCTTGAGATAATAGCTTATAATTATAAACTATTTTCAAATTAATTTTATGTGTGAGAAAATTAATTAAAATATTTTTGCCTACATCTATTTCCTTCACATTAAAACATATTTTTAAAATTAATTATTTTAAAAAGACTTTATTTATTATTTCTAGAGCGAGAGGAAGGGAAAGGGGCAGAGAGGGAGAGAAACATTAATGTACGGTTGCCTTTCACCTGCCTCCAGCTGGGGACCTGGCTGGAGACCTGGCTTGCAACCTGGTTATGTGCCCTGGCTAGGGATTTGAACCAGCAACCTTGGCTTCACAGGCTGGCTCCTTATCCACTGTGCCACCAGCCAGGGAAAAAACACAATTATTTTATTTTATTATAATATTATACCTATGAGATAATATGATTAATAACATCATTAATTTTCTACCCTCAACCATGAAATAAATATTAGGCAAGAAATTGTATACAATATGAAAATAATAAATTCTTTACATGAACAATATTAATTTCCTACTAGTATTTTGAACTACATAGATGTTAGTAAAAACATTTGCTAAAACTACATAGATGAATAGAACTGACTGTTAATATTATATTTCAACAGAAAAATAGCTTTCATAAAAATATTATTTTAAAATTAATTTTCATCTGTAGTAGTATTCTATGCCAGAATTTGAGTAAGTTATTACATGGGGAAATATTTACAGATGAAGTAAGAAATCCATTATTGAACAGAATAGAATCTTTTCATTGATTAAGGGCATCTGCTATTGGGAAGATGTGCAACAATGTCGTTTCACATTTTCTGAGAAATCTATTTTGCACTCAAAACTGAAGTATTAAGGATAGTTTATTAAAAAATAAAGCTACTCTGTAAAATACATTGGTTAGATAACCAAATTGTTTCAATTTGAACTCTAACAGTACCTAATCTACTCCCTGCACATGTAAATTTCTAGACTTCTGAACTATATGTCAGGTCTTACAAAATTAGTGCAGAAGATTGAGATGCTTTTCTTACAGGGAGGGCGTACATGTACTTTTAAATCTATAGACACACAGGTATACATGAATATACATAAACTCTCATGTCCACTCGGAAATGATGGAAATTAGTTCTTAAACCCATTTCTTAATCTCTTTTAAGGTTGGCACATTTTAATTATATAGGAAGCTCTATGAATAAATTTTAAGAATGAAAAAGATAAATCCTAATAGGTAACCCTTCACACCAAATTAAAATGTATCTGTTCACTTGAAAGAGAAAATACTTTTCTTAATTGTATATTGCAGACATTCTCCTCCAAATAACTCTGTAACGACACTCAATCCACTGTTATATTTTGGTTCGCACTGAAAAATCAATTATTTGCCCTTGACAAAACCTTATATTATATTCAAATGAAATTAGCCACCAAAGAGATATTGAAAATTTTAAGTCACAGACAGCTTTAATCTTGTAAGTGCATCATTCCAAAATGTGTGAGCTAAATTTGAAAAGGTCATCTCTGCTATAATTTAAGCTATTATTTGGATCTCTTTACAGTGGGACTGCCAAAAAATCTATGTTGAATGCTCAGAAATATATTATTTCCTCACCAATCTGACATGATTGGTGACTTATTCATGTCACCAATCATGTCAGATTATAAAGTGCACTTATTCAATGAATTAATATGTTGCTGTTTTAGAAAATGGAATATTTCAAACCACATAAATTAGATAAAATTTATCTAATTTTAAATAAATAAAATAAATAAATTTTATTTATTTTAAATAAATTAGATCTGTATATCTCATATAACAACCAAATTATACTTAATTTTGTGGTATTAAAGAATAATCGTATATTAATAGGATGCAAATGCAAAATTTTAACTTTATTTGTTGTACATACCAATGTCTAAGTATTACCTCTTTAATAAATGGTATGTTTTCTAATTCATAGTAAAAGCAAATTGTAGATATAGTGGCAGAGTTAAAACAACTGGTAAGTAATTACAAAAGTAACAAAAATTAAAAAATAGAATTGTTAATTTAATAATTGGTACAAAGAAGTTTCTTTGTGTTATTATTTAAACTGACATCTCCATGACTGGTTCATGTTAATGATAGTAATTATTTTTAAGGCAGAAAATAATACATTTAATTGAAAATATGACGAGATTAAATTTTCATTGATGGCTCAAAGTAATGCTAATATTTAACTTATTTCACATTTTCTTTGGTTGGTTTCTATTTACAATAAAACCTTGTGTGCTGTAATTTGTTGGAGCTATAATAAAACAAAAATCCCTATTCCAGTTTTCTAGTATGTTATAATCAGGATATTATAGCCAGTGGATACAATAATCAGAAATAATTCCAGGTTAAAAACGTATATGACATGTTCCATGTGGGTGACATACACACCAAATCTATCAGTTTAATTGGTACACTATCAGATATATATGTATATGTATGTATACGTAAAATTTACTTTTTTAAGTAAAACTTATTATCTGAAATAAATTAATAATTAAAACGGAGCCTGCAGATACCAAATCTTTCTAACTTTTCTGATTATCTATGGATAATCAGAGTTGAATAAGAATAATGTGCTTCTTTTTACTGCATATTTTCTATATTCTAAACCTTCACCAAGTGTCATCATGAATGCTTACACACTGGTTCTTACAATAGCTCCATGAAGCAGTGATTAAAAATCCCGTTTTCAGATAACAGGATGGAGTGGTAACCAGGGAGGTCCTTGCCAGAGTCACCGTCACGTGGCTAGGCGTCAAGCCCAGTCTGGTGTGACTCCTACAATCAGATGTTTTGCATTGTGCCTCACTGTCTTGAAGAATCAGTCTCCAAACTTCTCTAGGCACTGCCAAAGGGGCAAAAACTCATATTTCTTTCACAAACTATCATCTTTCCCTAATTGTGCTTTTCAAAGAGTATCCATAAACAGACGGTGGTCCCACCCAAGGCGCACAGAACACACCTATTTTGTTCCTGTTGAGAAATGTCTGAAGACCTGCTGCTAGAGGACAACCGTTCCCTCTCTAATGTATAATTGGGTATCTTCAGTTTATTCTACTTGACATAGCACATTCTTCCTTTTAAGTCCACCTTTTATTCCTTTTCGCTTCTGTAAACAATTTACACTAAAAATACAAACTTATTAATATTTAACTTTATAAAATATCTCTGTAGAATTACAAGAATTCCTACTGACATATTGCTTTTGCACATCATTAAGAAGATGCCCTAACCTACTGGCAAACCCTTTAAAACAAGCTTTGTAATACTGAAGTACTTTGGTTTTAAGCTTTTGATTTTATGAGCTCATTAAAGAATGTTAATATTCTTCATTGACATTTACTACCTATATTTTTATGCTTTTCACCACTGTCTGTTGTTTTACATACTGGTGATTTTATTACCGTATTAGTATTCTACATTGAGTTTGGGTAGTAGAAATGGCTCAATTATCTTACTTTTATTAGATACCTTGTCAAAGTAGTTTTACAATATTTTATTCTCCTTTGGCAGTTTATCATCTATTAAACCTGAATAAAAATCTTTTTGAAAATGTAACCAAATCCTTTATTAAATCCAATTCATCAATACACAAAAATAATTACATATCATGAGCAAGTGGATTGTATCTGAAAAATGCATGTGTAACTTAACTTTCAAAACGCATTGTAATTTTCTGCATACTTGCAGATTAAAAAATAAGACCATATGATACGATATTCTCAATAGCTGCAGGAAAGCATCGGATGAAATCCAACATCTATTTGTGATAATAATGAACAGTAAGCTAGAACTAGTAAGTAACTTCCTGAATGTGACAAAGAACATTTACAAAAAGTCTACAAATAATTTCGTAATTAATGGTGTTTTTCTCCTCAGATTGAGAATAAGGCAAGAATGCCTGCTCTGACCACTTCCACTCCACATTGTACTTAAGGTCTGAGATAACGTCATCAGGTTGGAAAATATAAAGTAAAATTGTCTATACTTGCAGATGACTATGTGATAGAATATTAAAACAATATCTAATAAACATTTCTGTATAGCTAAATCTTCTCTGGTTTAATAACCAAAGAAATGTTAGGTCTAAATTTCCTAAATTTTCAAACAAAACAATTTTTTAAACTGCTTTGATTTTCACCACAACATACATTTTAGACTATCTTGTGTTTAAAATTTTAAACAGATAGAAATGTAGAAAATACATGATAAAACATCACACCTCTTCTTCAGCTATTGTAATATGTCCAGCTAATAAGGTTGCATATCATCATGAATATAGTATCATTTCTTTACTCTGAATGAAACTTGTAGCTCTTAATATATGGTTAACACTTTTTTTCCTTTTTGTCTTACAATCCTGGAATTTTTTATCTTTTAAGGAACCACTCAAAGTTGCTAACAGAAGAAGGGTAGGGGATGAGTTGAAGACGGTCACTTTAAGAGTATGTGAATAAAAATACTTGACATGGAACCCGATGAAAATGAGGGCAGACAACTCTAAATGTTGGCAAGGATGTGGAACAACAGAAACCCTCAGCATTTGCTGATGGGAATGCAAAATGGTCCAGCTGTAAGGAACAGCTTGGCCGTTTCTTACAGAAGTAAACATACTTTTACCATACAGCCCAGCAGTTGTGCTCCTTGGTATTTATCCAAAGGGCCTTGGTATTTACATTCACGTAAAACCTCTGTATGATGTTTATAGTAGCTTCATTCATAATTGCCAAACCTTTGAAGCAACTGAGATGCTCTTCAATAGGTGAGTGGGTAACTAAACTATGACACATCCAGACAATGGAATGTATTAATTGCTAAAAAAAGAAATGAAGAAAGAAGGAACTCCTACCCTTTGCAACAACATGAATGGAATTGGAGAGTATTATGCTTAGTGAAATAAGCCAGTCAGTGAAAGACAAATACATATGATCTCACCCATTACAGGACAATAATGAACAAAACAAACAAGCAAAATAGAACCAGATACATGAATACAATGAATAGACTTCAGTGGGCAGAGGGGAGGGGGAGGGGGGAAAGTGGTAAAGGAGGGGGAGCAGTTTAGCCAAGGAACTAGTATGGAAGAACCATGGACATAGACAACAAGTGGGATTGACTTTGGGGGGGAGTGGGTGGATAGGGAAGGGGACAGAGGGAAGGAAAAAGGGGATGGATGTAATACAACAACAATTAAATTAAAAAGAAATCATCATAAAAAAAAAAGAAATGAGCATCAAACCATAAAAAGACATAGAAGAAAATGAAATGCATATTACTAAGTAAAAGAAGCCAATCTAAAAAGGCTCAATACTATATGTAGTAGTATTGCAACTATATGACATCTAGAAAGGGCCACACTGGGGAAAGAGTAAACAAGTTTGCTCACCAGTAGTTGGGGATGAGGAAAGGATGAATACAGAGCACAGAGGATTTTCAGGTCAGTAAAATTATTCTATATGACAGTGTAATGGTGGATACATGTCATATATTTGTCCAAATCTACAGATGTATAGCCCCATTGTAAACTATAGAGTTTGGGTGATAATGATGAGTCACTGTTGGCTCACTTATTGTACAAGGCGCCAGGCTGGTGCAGGGTGTTGATGGCAGGGGGAGGCTGGCCGTGTGTGGAAACAGAGGATACCCAGGAACTCTCTCTAGTTCCACTCAACGGGGCTCTGAACGTAAATCTGCTCTAACATACAAAGTTCATTAAAAAATAAAAGAGCTAGAATTAAAGTATTATATTTTCAGGTCTCTAAGATTAGAAATGAAAATAGCTTCCTAATCTAAGAAAGAAAGAATTCCTAAACCTTCCTTTTAGTGTCCCAGCTAGAAAGATATTCTTCTATTCTCCTGGTCTTTTCTTTAAATCACTTGTTTCTTTTGCTCCTCTAATGCATCATCTTCACCCTCTTGTCAATTCTATATTTTCTTTAATAATATGCTTCCACTTAAAGAAGACTGTCAGTTAAAAACACCTTAGGAAAAAGAAGTCAAGAAAAAAAGTGCCTATCTTTACCACATGCTTCAGTCTACAATACAGATGATAAATTGCTGCCTTGGGAAACGTTTTTGGTGTTTCATTTTAGCACTTCATCTTGAAGGATGTATTTAAGGGAATTATATATCAGTTACATTTAAATTTTGACTGATATAGAATTGAATTTTCAAAATATGTTGGAAGACTGGATATTAATAATCCTTTACATCATGTGGTAATAAAACTCTACTCATTAGTCAGGAACTGCTCAATAAATCTAAGATAACTTGGACATAAATAATCATAAGTGAATATGGTTAATCGTTGATGTTTGTAGAAATCAGTACAATCATTTATGTTTGAGAATGAAGAAAACTAGTCGTGAACTTATTTTAAGAGAAAAATAAACTGAGACCAAGAAAAACAGAAGTGCATAACCCCAATAGCTTATAATCTTAATTGAATGATTTGTCATCAACATATTTTCCTATTTTAGATTGATGTATTTTTATGAACTATCATTAAAATTTAGATGAATGAAATATTAATTTTTAAAAAATCTTTCATTTTATTTATTGTTTTTGAGGAGAGAGATGGAAATATTGATTTGTCGTTCCACTTATTTATGCATTTATTGGTTAATTCTCATATGTGCTGTGACTAGAGATCGACCTGCAACCTTAGTACATCGGGACAATGTCCCAACTGAGCTAGCCAGGCAGGGCTTTTTAAAAAGTATAAACTCTTTATTGATTTTATTTTTTTGAGACAGGGAGAGACAAGGGTGAGAGGAAGAGGGATAGGGAGAAAGAAACAGAGGAAAAGGAACATTGATTTATTGTTTTACTTACTTACACATTCATTGGTTGATTCTTATGTACTATGACTGAGGACGGAATCTGTAACCTGGTGTATTGGGACAACATTCTAACTAACTGAGCTATCCAGTTATATAATGTCTAGTAACTGGGATGTACACCTGCAATTAATATAATATTGTACGACAAGTATGATTGAAAAAATAAAACAAATACTTTTAAAAAGGAAACATTAAAATTAAGATTAGCATACACTTAGTCCAACATATATGTGCTCTTCATATTCAATATGTGTAAAGACTTAACCATTTGCATTATTCGGATTTAATTATTTGAGCATTAGCTCTTTCCCACCTGATTCTCTGGCCATATGCTGAAGGGCAAGTGAGACACACCTGGGGAAAGCCCACACCTAACTTATTTCAGCGCACCTGCTCGTCGCCCCCTACGTACACACCCCGTATTCCTGCTGACTACAATTTTGCTAATCCTCTGACCTCATAAAGAATGCCAGAAGCTGGCACGCATGAGCAGCATGAAACCAAGTGTGCCATATTGTTCAGCATCTGTTCCTAACTCTCCATGAAGTTTTCTTTGCAAATAGTGCAGGCCTGTCAGCTTCAATCAACTCGGTAGAGAACTTCGCTAAGATGCATTAGCCGTCACCTAGGATTGCTCTTTACATGATCAGACCCTCACCTGAGGCACTTAGGAACACAATGGAGAGATTTAATGCTACTATGCCTTTATTACCAAAGGAGAAATCTCCCAGCTTTTGCATGAATTTTCTATGTGCTTTATAAGATCTGAATATTAAATATATTTCCTGGGACAAATAGCACACTTTTAGCAATGGTTGTATGTCTATCTTTCTTCTTGAAATGCTTCTCTATAGACTTGATAAACACTTCTGACTTCACCTTTGGAGCATTCCATTAATCTCATCTTCACTGAAGACAATAATAAAATTTAAATATATTAGGGTCCATTTGTAGAAACACATTTCTAAAATTTGTAGTGCACTTTGAAATTGGATCTTTGGGTTTCCTATCAGGAATGGTAATGAAAGAACATTTATTTTATCATTTTGAAATGCAGAAATGCTGCATAACATGCAATGCCCAATTTTAGGCTTTCTACACATAAACACTTCAAATATTTAAACATCTTTAATCTGTCACAGGCTTAACTGAAAGATACTAAATAATTATCTCCACATTCTCCAGTATGCAAAATCCTTCATTTGCATATTATGCTATTACAATTATTTGCAGTCATAAAAATTACATGCCGGTTCTTAAGATATCTAAGAAAAAAATAATTGTGAGCATACAATAATATATGTTATTAACTTAAACTAGTAATGCTTTTTCTAGTTCAATGAATCCCAAAATATCAGTAATCTAATATGTATTATTTGTTTATAACATATGGCCTATTCATAGATCATTTAACATATGAATGATAGCACTATTACTTCTAATACAAAGGTTTATTTATTCCTTTTTTATAAAAATATTTTATTATTTTTAGAGATAGGGTAAGGGAGAGAGGCAGAGAGGGAGAGAAACATCAATATATGGTTACCTTTCACCTGCCTCCAGCTATGGTCCTGGCTGGAGACCTGGCTTGCAACCTGGTTATGTGCCCTGGCTGGGGAATCGAACCAGTGACGAGTGACCTTATCCACTGTGCCACCAACCAGGTCTATTCCCTTTTTTTGTAAAGAAAAATCAACTGACTCTGTTTGACTATGTTTTTGTTTATTTATTAACAGTTTAAGTTGAACTGATGAAGTATTTTCCAAGCATTTTGTCCTTAAAATTTACATTTCAGAGCATTATTAAATATCTCGCATTTAGGAGATATAATTCAATGCATCAAATACAGAAGTGTTCTTGTGAATTATTTGAAGGGATAAATACAGAAGTGCTCTTGTGCATTCTTTGAAGGGACAATGAGATTGCCATTCAAATACAATACTGTATGGTTCAATATTGAATATTTAATAATAAAAATGAGTTATTGAAAATGCTCACACACTTTAAAGCTTTACAGAGTAGAATTTTTTTATCAAGAATGATTTTTAATATTTGAATGGTAACAACATTATTAAGAAGGTTCACAGATTCATCATCTAAACATCATGAAAATGTATAGAATTTGAAACAATCATTGTATGTCTCTATTGTTAATTCTGGATGGAAATTGTACACATTTAGAAATAATAGTCAGTGTTGTTGGGATCAAGATGTGGGAAATAAAGCATTCCTTTATTTCCAGGTTGGCCCAGGCTAATCCCACGATAACAACTTGAAGTGACAATGTAAGTTATTAACGTCTAGATTTCTTTGATATAGACTCTAATGCTATTTGTTTAATTAATGGTTGTGCATGATTCCCGTGAAATCTGAAGTCCCTGATACCATGAACATAAGCTCAAGGTGATGACTTCATGATACATCAATTTGTTTAAGTTGAACTATATTTCTCATAAGCTCTTTCTATATGTTTCTGGTTAGGGTAGTCTAGAAGAATATACTCTGAAATAGTTGGAGAAAAAAAATGGGAATGTGGCCATTTATCTCAGTTATTCAGTCAAACATGAATCTAGGGGCTTCAGTTGTAATTAGTCTCTCTAAACATTTGGCTTTAAGGTAATCAAAAGGAAGATTAATCCTTAGTGTGCATGGCTTAACTAGTTAAAAGTCCTGTGAAAGAGGGCTCATATACTCCCTGAGGTAAGAGAGTTCACACACATATACATGTATGTATGTAATGACAAATAGGTGGGTTACATATTATTGCTGTCTCTTCCCCAGGGTTTTGTTGAAACATTTGACAGGTTGTGGTTATGTCTTCATTCTAAGGCTCCTAACCTACAGTCTCCCCTCTGCACTCCAGGCTGAGTACTTCCTAGTATCTGTACTAATTGCAGGGTCTTTGATACCTCTATTGCAATTTCTAATATTCAATATTCAAATTGCAGAGATATTTAGGCTTTATTACCCAGAATTCTTTGACTATATTTCTATAGCCTTTCCTGTTTATTTTTCATTTGTTATGTTTAAAAGTGGGCATTTGCAAATGCCTTTAGATGACAACGACCCCTGCAAAATTTCATCATCCATACAGGTTGGTGGATAGATCTCACTGGGTTTAGATGGAGTATGTAAGTAATTTCAGCTCATAGGTTGTAAAGGAGATTCACTGTCTCATTCACTCCTCTATGACTCTTCCTTCTTTCCTTTTTAATTATTGGCCTAATTTCTAAATTTCCCACTTTGCAATAGAAAGTGGCATTCTGAGGCTTTGCTCATTTTTTTCTCTGCTCACTGGAATTAAAATAAAAAACAACAGATATCTAGAGAAAAGGAAAAATTAAATAGAGAAACTAAGGGTGGGAAACCCTCCCTTCCTTCCCCCTTCCCTTCCTTCTTTCCTTTCCTCTATCCAAAACATTCAAGCTTCTACTATATTGGTCTAAATAAAACCATTTTGGGCAATAGGAATTCAAATCTACTCTTATGAATTATTAAAATAATTATTTTCATTTATACATTTAATCAAGAAGAGAACATTTATTTAAATTAAAAAGAGAATGAAACCCAAATACCATGGAGCAAAAATATGTACCAATATCCATAAAACAGACAGTTAGTCCAGTCTTTATTATAATGTATGTGACTACATAGAAAATATTTCTCAATGACCTGTATATAATACATAAGTTGAAAATTTCTGGCATTTGGTACTTATTGTAAATTAGTTTGTTAAACAAAATATTTTATATAGTTTTGCCAATTTTTAAAATTGACTTTTAAGTTCATTAAGTTATTCTGTCATCTCCCTGGGTTGCTGATTGGATAGTCCAATCTAATTATAAATTAAGGGGTATAAAAACAAATTGGAAACATAGGGATACAATCTTTCTTAATTAAAAAATAGGAAATAATGATTATAGAATATTTAAAGGTCATATAATATGGTTTTGATTTAATTTGCAAATTGTGTAAGCATCTAATTTAATCACAAATCATTCTAAAATCAGAATGTAGTCATATTTTTTCTAGTATTTAACATTTTTGTTTTAATGTAATTTGTTTAAATGCAAATTTTTAACTGAATTTATTGGCATTACATTGGTTAATAAACTACATAGATTTCAGGTGTATAATTCAATAACATATCATATGTATATTGTATTATGTGTTCACGGCCCTAAGTCAAGTCTCCTGCCATCATCATTTGTTCCCTCTTTACTATAATGCAGTAATATTAATTAACCTAAAAGGACAGTAAGTATAAATTGATAATAATTTCCTTAAGTCTAAGCTAAACAACACTATGCCAATAAAATACTTTTATTGCATTGCTATTTTCTAAAAATATAAACAAGCCAATTGCAAGTAAAAAAATGAAATCTAATAAATGTAAAATAGCTTTTAAGGCAATTCTTCATAACTAGGATAGTGAGGCTTAGAATAAACAAACTCCTAATACTTATAATGCAACATCTTAATCTCAAATGCACAGTGAAATTGGAGTGGTCAAAGAAACTAAGCTCTAGTATAATTTTCTAATAAATCATAAGAAGCAGCATATATTTTATTGAAGTTTAAAAACTTATTTAGGGAATTCTTCTTAAACATAGTCATAAATAGTTTGTCAGCTGACTCAGCCATTCATCCTAAAGGTTAGCTCTTTTTGTTAGTTTTAAAAAATTGGCATTATTTACCAGTTTATAGAATTACCGCACAGACTTTTCTAATGAAGATATTAGAATGTTTGGGTTCCAATTACTAATCCTAGAGGAAAATCATTTAACTTACATTTTAAAATGTTTTTTAACCTTTTAATTATATCTGGTAGAATTCTGATGAATTATCTTAATTAACTAGATATCTATCAATAATTTTTAAGATGACTTAGATGATTAAAGAGAAGTTAGAACTATGAAAGTTGCATAGAATTAGATTTAAATAGCATAGCCAATTTATATTAAATCAAGAGGCCCTTATCAACATAATTTTTAAAGCCATGTATAATTCAATAACTCCCTAACAGATTAAGAAAATGATAGGCTACAATGTACAGCCCATTACCATTTGCTGAATTTTAGATGCCGAGAGACAAATACCATATGATCTCACCTAATACAGGAACCAGTGAACAAAACAAACAAATAAAATAGAACCAGAGGCATGGAAACAAGGAATAGACTGACGGTGACCATAGGGAAGGAGGGAGGGAGACAAAGGGGGAAAGAAGTGCAAGGATCTAATCAAGGAACTAGTATAAATGACCCATGGACATGGACAACATGTGGAATTGACTGTGGGAGAGGGGATAGGGTGGGTGATGTGGGGGGAAAATGGGACAAATGTAATAGAACAATAAATTAATAATAATAAAAAAAGTTCTAATGGTCTAAGAAATAGTCAAATTTTAAAATCTTCTTCAATCAAGGAAGTAAAAAAAAACACATTTTAAGAAGAATATGAAAGAGTTTTCCAAAGTCTCAGAGTACTCAGACCACAAAGGAGTAGCTTTTTACATTTCAAATCTAAAAAGATGCCCTGGCTGGTGTGGCTCAGTGGTTTGCTTGCTGGCCTGCAAACCAAAGGGTTGCCCATCTGATTTCCAGTCAGGGTGTGCGCACCCCCCCCCCCCGCAAACACATCTAAAAAACTCTAAAAACTTATCTTTTTAAAAAATAGCAATGACAATAGTTTATTATATATAAATACCTTATAGATCTTTACAGTCTTTCTCGAGATGATGTATATGTGCGATATCACATTTATAAATTATTTTTGTAATTATTGATTAATTAGTGGTTAGAAATGTAAACTAAGTGTTCCTATATATTTGGAATTATGAAAAACCTTAACCAAATACAACAATTAGAATTAGGATTATAAACAAATATATTGATTGTTCATACACTATGTAATCATATCTCGATACTTGTTTTATACATACACAAATGTATAGTAGTATTTATGTTTAATCTTGGGAAGCATAAAAGCAATCTTCAGAAAATTCTTTGCTACTTCATTTCTGGCTAACGAAGCATTAATACAATTTACCTCACTAAAAATATAGCAAAAGGGCATAAAGCCTACATAAATAGTTTGTGAGCAAGAAAATTTGTTTTCCATGCCTTCCATGAAGAAAGATTGATATTTCAGTTACATTTGTGCACGCCCTCTCTCGCAGATTTTTTTGATGGTAAAGGCAAAATATTTGCCTTTACCATCAAAGAGGTCTTTGTTCTAAACATGCTTCATTGGTGAGTTTAAATAAATAATAGTGAGTGTAGAGAGAGGTAACAACTTTTCAGAAAAGGTTAATTAAAAAATGTAACAACAAATCCATTCTTTTTGCATTTTCAATTTCTTTTTTAAGAATCATAGCCTATTAGAGTTACTTTCTTTTTGGAGAGTATGGAGTGGATAGTAACTTACTGACACCAAACTCTTTCATTGCAGTCAAGGCCTTTGGTGAATCCGGATTCCTGCTCCAGGCTTCACTGGCTCTAGCTATTTTGTACTGCTGGTATTATTATCATCCTTACTTACGTGAATGGAAACTAAGATTTGAAAAGGTTTAATATCATGTCAAATGTCTTACGCATGTCAAGACAAATTAATGAATTGAGGGCATTGACTCCAAAGCTAGTGGTTTTAAAGAGTTGGGAGTACTGCTCTCAGAATGTTTTATATTCCACCAATTACAAATGACAAAATGGAACAATGCAATGACTATTTGAAAGAAGACTGGGTTCATTAGAAACTACTTTGCTCTGCTATGGAAAGGCCCAGAGGTAAACGTGGTAGTACCAATCCATATAGGGGAGTATTAAACCTGGTCAGGGAATATTTCAGGTAAATTTATCCTGATGGTCCTAAACAGTGACTTCTTTTACTCCCCTAGTTCTGACCTTATGATCGTTATATAGCTTTTTTGTATATTTGCCTACTGGGAGAAATAGTAGTAGACATTGAGCCTCTGGTTCCTAAGACAGTTATAGTTCTCATTTGTGTTTTAAGTTTAAACATCAGGGTCATAAGACATTGAATATGAGTTTAATATTGAGAGATGGACTCCCCAAAGGCATGATAATATAGTCAGCTTTCTAAACTCACAAGACTGAAGTCTAAGGTAAATTCATGAAATGACAAATACTATTTTGAGAGATCACTAGGGAGGCACCCAACCATTTTTTACCCTGGGCTGTTTCAACACACACACACACACACACACACACACACACACACTAATATCAACTGTACAACAAACATAAGAAGTTTTCTTCACATAAATTTTCTATTGTAGTAATTAGTAAAGCCCAGCCCCTCAATACCTGATTTATAATCAGTGCTAATAATCAGGTGTATGCTGGTGATGTCCAAGTATCAAAAGACTATCCTATTGCTAATATTAACTTAAATGATTTTCCAAAGCATTTAAACTCGCGACCTTAACATCAAAATGTGTAACTTGTCTCTTTTGGCTGGGAATAGCAGATTTCTTGCTTCAAAAGTGATTTAAATGCAACATTGATAACTTTATGCAAGTTGCCAATGGCATGCATAAAAGTAATTCTATTAATTTCATGTTACTATTGTCAACAAACAGCTAACAGTGTTCTTCATTATTAGTCTACATTTATTTTGGAAGCAAAAGTTAATAATCACTAAGCATTGTATTTAAAATTATTAAAGTTGATTTTCTTAACTAAATGAGAAAAATGTCTTTCAATTTAAGTTGTACATGATCTATTTAAATTACTTTACAAAGTAGAAACATTTTAGCAACATTGCCTTCATAAACTTTGGCATTTTTGTAAAACTTTCGCACCTAATTCCATTCACTCCTAGGCCCTGAAGTATTAAATATTTCACAATAAGAAAAGTTATGCATACAAATTGCCCACCCAAGTGAAAGTAATCATTACTAATTTTCTCCTTATTCTATATCATATTTGGCACACATGTATATTGGTAGTTTCTTTATTTTTTTTCTGGATAATCCCTGTCTTATTATACCTATAAAACCTATCAACTTAGTACTCTATTGCTTACTGGGCATTTTGTGAATAAGAAGATATTATATGGTACTACATGGTTAAAAATAGAGTAACTAAAGCAACCATTGAAAAAATCAAAAGTTGACTTAGGAAAGCTAAGATCATTTAATTGTTGGATTTCACTGCTTTTCTAATAAATATTTAAAGGCATTTTCTCAGGCTGTGCTTTTTTGGCAAAAACGATTTCTATTTATATCTATTGGCAATTATCATTTTATATTCAGTCTTCTCATGTCATATTATTGATAAATAGGTAAATACCTTTAACTCAGATCTAAGTAAATATTTTTACACTAATCATTATCACTCTTTATATTATAATGATAATTTTGATATATTTATTACTAATATTATTTAAAAACTTCAACAAGACACATTGCCTAATATGTTTCTAAAGAACTACATACTTCAGCAGTGATTATTTAAAAAGCATGATTCTTTATAAGTAATGTGTGTTGCGCTTTCATAAGCAAGGATAAATATATCATTCAAGCAGCCAATCTTAAGGAGGAGATTATTGTACACAGAATAAAATCCTTAATTTAATCAGTGAAATGGAAATAAAGTCCAAGTCACATCATTTCCCAAAATATTTCTGTACGCAGCCAGATTTATCTTATATCAAAAATAAGTTTCCTGGCTGGTGGCACAGTGGCTAAGGTACCAGCCTGAGAACCCAAAGGTTGCTGGTTCGATTCACAGCCAGGGCACATAACCAGGTTGCAAGCCAGGTCTCCAGCCAGGTCCATAGCTGGAGGCAGGTGAAAAGCAACCACACATTGATGTCTCTCTCCCTCTCTGCCTCTCCCTACCCCTCTCTCTGGAAGTAATAAATAAAATCTTTTAAAAAAAATGTGATGTCAAGAAATAGATGCACATTTATTACATAGAGAAAAATATATTTTACATTTATCTGTCAAGATAACTTATATTTTAAACTCAATCTAACAATCTCTAACTGATTTGTCAGTGTCATGATCATAAGTACATCTTATCTTAATTTCACAGGTTTATTTTAGAACAGTCAGTTTATAAATAAATGGTTGTCCAAAGAAAATTTTAAAAATTATTGAGTAATTATTTTAGATCCATGAAATCTCAGATTTTGACAGTTGATTATTAGTAATTAATACCAAATAGTTTTCTTAATATATTATTGTTTTAGTGGATTTTGGGTGAATTTCCAACACTGTTCTTCAATGGATTCATTTTTGTTATACTCTAAACATTTATTGAGTTAAAAATTCTATGACTAGGAATGCAATAAAATAAAGGTTAATTTTATCATTAGAATTAGAATTATATGAACTGACAGGCCATAGAAAATAAACACCTTTGAAATACAAACCATAAATCCAAAATAACGATGGGTACTTCCCTTTCCCAATCTGCTAGTTTAATGGAGATGTTTTACATTTAAAATTTACCTCTCCTCATTTTATTAATGCTCAGCTTTATCTGAAGGCCAATTTCTATTCAGGTTTTCATTTACATAGAAAAAGCAGATTTAAGGCACCTAAAGTTTAGAATGCACATTGTATACTGCTCTTTGCCTTCCTTTCGGAGAGAAACACTGGCTGGTTAGTGCCTATGTCTTATTTGAGAGGTGAAATGGAAATACAAGGTCAGGAGAGGTCCCCTTCACTGGGCTTGTGTGTTTTGAGTTGAGCCTTAGCACACGCTGCTCATTTACTGTCAAGCAGCTGCCGCAGCTGTGCCAGGATTCTCGGGGAGGTGACTCACCATTACAATTCTGCTGTTCAATATCAAAACCACCAGTCAGGTGAACATGCTTAAAACATCATGTTTAAAGTATCATCAATGCCCTGAAGAACTGATGCAGAGTCATGGATGTAAGTTTTAGATGGATAATTTCTATACTTAATTACAAATTTTCATAAGACAAAAGTTTTATTTAGGAGAACTACCAGTAGAATATTTTATAGACCTTGAGGTAAATGATACAGAAGACTTCTTATCCACAATTTTAATGAAACAGGTCATGGTTATTTATTTTTTAGAAGGGAAAAAAATACAAATAAGTGTTTAGTTAAGGAATATTTTATCTTTCCCTAATTTTACTTAAGATAAGATTACAACTGGAAAATTACATATTTCAAGGTAATAGGATGTTGCACTTGTTACTTGAACTGTAATTTTTAGGAAGAACTGAATGTATGTAGTTTATTGGCCCCATGAAGGCAGTACTTCATGCAAAACATAGGTTGAATTCCAAACAGGAACATTACTTGCTTGGAACGCATCAGGAAAGTAAGTGAATGATGCCGATATAGTGGTTATTTAAGAACTAAATGCATTTTGCCATTTTTATGAGATTTTAAAGTTTATTCTGGATTTAAACTCAAGTCAAGAATGTTGACAACAAAATCATTAAGTTAAATATTCACAAGATATTCAAATTAATTAAGTAAAACAACCAACTGGGAAAGCAGTGACCTGTTTTAAAATATCATATGCATCACACAGGCACTGGAATCAGACCAGGCTGGCCAAAGGGAGAGTCAGGTACTTTCACCATGAAAAGAAAACATAACCAGGACATTCATGTTTCATGTTTCATGTTTACAGAGGAGTTTTCTGTTCTAATTCCAACCTGACTGAGAGAGATGGGACACTTTTTTCCATTACATTAATAGTATTTGAGGGGACTGAGGTACCTTTGATCCAACAAATTCAAAGTAGAAGTAAAAGGCAGTGATATCCCAGGTAGCTATTTAATGCTGATGTCTGAATGTACTCAGCTCTACAGGAAGTAAGTCATTAATGAAAAATACTGAATTTATTTTAAATTTAATTTTACTAATATTCATACAGGAACACATGGTACAAAATGCAGGAGTTTTATAGGTTGCAAGCCAGGTTTCCAGCCAGATCCATAGCTGGAAGCAGGTATAAGGCAACCATAAATTGATGTTTCTCTCCCTTTCTGCCTCTCTCCTTTCTTCTCTCTCTAAAAAAAATAAAATCTTTAAAGAAAGAAAATTTCAAAACTGAAAAAAAAATGCAGGAGTTTTAAAATTGTACAGCCTTGCATCCAGCTCTGCTCCTCAGCATGGCCCAGGAAGTGCATTAAATTTTCCTGAGCCTCTGTCTTCCACTGCCAAAGGAGGATTTAATATTTATTTTGAAGTGTTGTTAAAGTCTATAAAGTTGGGTCTTTAAAGAACATAACCTTGCAGAATATAAACTACATGCTAAATAAAAATGGGATCCCAATCCTCGTAAACTGCCATCTCGTAACTAAAGACTTACAGCCTATGGGTTATAATTTAGGATGTTATAAATATAATTGAGATTACAACATCTCAATCCAGTAATAATTGAAAATCAGAACATTAAGTAACTTCAGAACACTTAGGGTCAAAAATGGAACTCTCACTCCATCATCCTGTCATTTTTTTAAAGGACTACATTTTTCAAAATGGTTCAAAGAACAGATTAGCACTTTCTGGAAAATGAGCTCTCTTACTGAGACAGGCTAGTCGGTTCACTTTCAGAGTATATAGGTTCAGAAAATAAACAGCTTAGGGTCATCAAAATGATTATTTTGACAAGCTGAACTGTTCTTCTTAGAAGTTTGAGGTAAACTGTTCTGTATCTTAGCATTCAATTAGAATTTTAAAAGAAATCTTAGTGGTCCCTTCATCACCCCAATGACTAATTCATTTCCTGTGATAAAATGTGTCCTATAAAGTAACTTCATTATTAATAGCCAATAATGAATGGAAATCATAGTTGTTGTTCCACATAGCTGGCTCCAATTGAGTACTTACTGTGAGGCTGACATTTAAGCACTTCCATAACTGTTCAGTCATTGAACACTTCTAGTATCTCTATGAGTCAATCTCTGACCATTTTACAGATGAAGAAGTCAGATGGAGTCGGCCAGGAGAGTACCACACACAAGGTCGTGTTGCTATGCGGCTGGCATTGAACCAGAGCCTGCACCTGGCTTTAACTAAACTTTACATATATCATTGAGATGAACATGATTACAAATGCCCTCATTTGCTTACAGTTTGTTTCTTAATACACATATGTTAGGATCCTTCAGTGTCTAGGGCTGTTTTATGCTCAACTTTATAAGATTCAAGTTAATTCACATGATGTCTGGAATAATTGTGAAGCTGGAACAGCAGAAAATAAAAGTAATAATAGCATGCAGATAGCCGTTAAGGTATGTCAGGCACTTCTTAAATTTTTCAGTATTTTTAAATTATTTGTTTTCTACAGCAAGCTAATAAAATAAATAATAATATTCCAGCCATTCTACAAAGTAGTAGATAGTCATAGTTTAAATAACTTGCCCTAGCAGGTGAAAGGCAAACATACATTGATGTTTCTCTCCCTCTCTGCCTCTCTCCCTTCCCCTCTTTCTGAAAAATAAATAAAATCTTAAAAAGCCTAAGTTTGAGTTTGTTTTATAACAATGCTATAGGAAATGCAATTTAAAACCCTAATCTCATATTTTGAATAAAATCCCTCTCCATTTCTAGTTTCTGCTATTCTTCATCTCTTTAATCTTTCTTTCAGTAAAGGGGGAATAAAATAAAATTAGTGGGAGTTACTTTGCTGTGTGTCTTTTATTTTTTTAATTCTAGTAAATTCAGAAAATCACAAATATGTTAAATAAGAGACCAACCTGGATCAACAGACTTCTGTAGAAAATGTTGGGGTTTCAATGGTTTCGAATGCTAAATGAAGAGGCATTGGGGAAACTATGTGTGACTGTGGAACATGGGCTGAAGCTCCCCAGTGCAGGGAGTCCCTCGAGACAACAAATGTCTCTATTTTTCATAGTTTGTGGCTGGATACTTTTTGGGTTATGCTGATTGAGGGAGAACGGGCCTTTGAAATCTCTCTTTTCAACTTATTCCTATAGTTATTAACTCTCATAGCCATGAAATTACTGTTTATGTCTAAAGTCTTTTGTTTCTCTTGCCTGAGGAGATAGAGCAGAAAAATCTATTGCTGCGAGCAATGGCCAAGATTTTACTGCCTACGTTTTCTTCTAAGATTTTTATGGTTCCAAGTCTAACATTTAAGTCTTTGATGCATTTTTTATTCCTGTGTGTGGCATAAGAAGGTGGTGTAGTTTCATTTTTCTGCCCATATCTGACCAATTTTCCCAATAGCATTTATTGAATAAACTATCTTTAGTCCATTGTATGTGCTTGTTTCCTCTGTCAATTATTAATTGAGTATAAAGGCATGGATTTATTTCATTGCCTCAGGACTCGGCAATTCCACTTTCGGGAATTTATCTGAAGAAACCCAAAACACTAATTTGAAACAGTATCAGTGCCACTAGTTTCATTGCAGTGGTATTTATAATAACCAAGATTTAGAAGCAGCTCAAATAGATGAGTGGATAAAACAACTACGGGATGTTTACACAATGGAATACTACTTGGCTATAAAAAAAGAGAATTTTACCCTTTGCAACAGCATGGATGAACCTGCAGAACATTATGCTAAGTGAAGTAAGCTAGTCAGATAAAGACAACTATCATATGATTTTACTCATCTATGGAATCTAATGAGCATACTGAATTAACAAGTAAAATAGAGAGAGACTCATAGAAGGTTGACAGCTCTGTTGGAGGGGGGTGACGCTGAAGTGAGGAAGGATCAAGTAAACAAGAAAAAAGACTCATGTACAATTGGGTAGGGATTTTGGGGTGGGAGGGAGATGGGTTCAGGAGGAAGATGATAGAAGGGGGACAAATGATAATGGGAAAATCCCGTAAGAAAGAACTAGGAAAAAATTAAAAATAATAGTCTTTCATCCTGTAGTATAAACTCATTTCCTTATTTTCTTTTTCTTGATTCTCTGCCACTGAATATCTCAACAGCAGAGTAATTTTATTTTTTCCCAAAATGAGAAACAATATAAAATCACATCAACCCTACAGATCATGTGTAATACCGGTCATAATGAGGGACAACAAGAAGTGCCGTAACACAGGCTGGCCGCTACCTCTCTGTGACAAAAACATAATATTTTAACAGCAACAACATGCTCAGTTAGCTCAAATAGAAGATGTTAACAGCCACATACTTTTACGTATTGGAGGGCAACAGTTAAAATAAAAATGATATACATTTTTGCATATCAATAATAATCCCCAAACAATTTACACATCATTTACCACTTCTTACCTAATTTATGGCAGGTAGTTTTGGTATTCACTCTCGAGAGAGAGATCATCATAATGTATCAGGTAAGACATAAAATTGATTTTTTTAGTGCTCCGATGTGAGAGGATTACAAACTATTTCACACTTTTCAAGTGTATACAACTTCATCTGATGTGTAGTCTCGAGAACTGCTTAATTCTGCCACTACCCAAGTAATTTTTTAATTTCTCTGAACAATTGTGAATTGCTGCTTTGATAGAGGGAATACCTTACAAAGATTACCTTGATGCAATAATGACAATGTCATCTCTCTTTTTATTTCGGCTACATGAAAATAGTTTACATGGCTGAGGGAAGGTTCATCTTCTATTTTGATTTTAAAATAGTAATATTATAATTTCAAAATAAGTAAGATATGCTCCAAATTAAACATAGATATAAATATCAAGGCTCCTATGGAAATGAACTCCTTTTCAATATCGCCAGGAACATGACGACATTTACTATTTTACCAGCTGAGGTTCAAATTAGGTAGCTCCACACGCCACAGAAACCCCGAGGCCTCCATGGGTCCGGAGGACAAAGGTGATTGTTTCAATTATTTTCCTTGAATGGCTCATCCAGCCTTGACCTCAGCATGGGGCAAGATATTGGGAGCCCGATGCAAGCAGCCGTGTAATTACGCATTTAAGTCTATTTTCCTAATTAATTTAAATATGCATGAGAAGCTTTCATGGCTTGAATCTGCAAATTCCTGCGGCCGGTCACGGGACAGGACTGAGGACAGGACTGAGGCTCCCTGATGAGCTAGTTGATCACATTTTTCACGAGCTTTTGAAAGATGTCTTTTGGGGAAGGTAATTGAAGGCTCAAAATTTCCAAACTGAGAGAAAATTCGGCTCTTTATTTCTTTCTAATTTTCTGTCATTAAGAAAATGAGGTTGAAAAACTGCTGTCAGCAACTGCCAGTCTGACGGATGGTTAGGACAGCACGGAAGAATCTGCAGGGTTACCCGCACTGGCCCTGCTACGGCGGTGGCTAAGCCATCAATGACGCCCGGACACGAGGAGGTAGGGCAGGCGCAGAGCTCAGAGGAGCAAAGCGGCTACCGTACAATTAGTGATATTTGTGCCCAAATAACTCCAAGTGTGTGCAGGGGGAAGAGCAGAGGATAGGATGACTGAGCCAACTCCTGAGACAAACGAACGGTTCCGATGTGTAAATAATCACCGAGTCTCATACGCAATCACTGGCCTGGTCGCCCCAGCTCAGCCTCTCCTCACCCAGAGGCCCACGGGCCTGGATCGGTGACCCTGAATGTGCATCTGTGGCAAGGAGACAGGTCATTTCTCAAATCCTGGAACATACTGATTTCTGCCCGTCCTTCCTCTGTCTTTCATTTCTTTTTGGGTGAATATCCTTCAAAAGCTTGCACTGTGTTGGATAAAATGACCCACCCCTCGCTCAGCTGATTGCTCTCTATGAGCAGATGCTGCTTTACCACGATTTGCACAGATGTGGACACCCCTGCCTGGGGAGTTAGGCCACGGGCCCACCCCGCTCCTTCTGGCTGCCCTGCCGCGCCCTACCCGACAGACTGAGGCTGGCTCGCTGTTCCTTCCGAGACAGTTTCAACTTAGAGGCAGATGTGCGCGACGTTAGAAGAAACTGCTCTAGCTAAAGCAATACACAACAGAGTTGTTGTTTAATGACTTCCAATGTAGGAAGATCAGTGAAGTTAAATCGCCAGCTTTACGCTTGCCCCTGAGGATGCAGGTTTGAAAGAGTAATAGCAGTCTGGTTAGCAAGTGAAAGATGCCTGCTTGAATTAGAAGGTGTATGTGGTCCCTACGTGGAAGCCAAACAGTTTAAAGGCGGAATAGAGAAATTTAAGAATTTAGACAGAAAATACAAAATGAGCTAGACTAGATTTTGCTGAAACAGCGAATTTTTCCAGATAAGTCACAATACTAGGTTTATTATACACATTCTAAATCCATCAGTGAATTATAACGATGTTTTATGAGTGTTAATTTTCATAAAAATCTGATTCAATTTCTGTTTTGTCTTCTAGTTACCACATCTATACCCCGAAAGAATGAGATTACCATCTGATGACAATTACACACATTGGTTCCTGCAGTCCAAGGTTTAGCTTTGGTCATGCAGCATGTGACACAGAAAGATACAAAGAGGCAAATGCTCTATACAAGGTATTTCATAGGTGCTTTTGATTTCTGATATAAATTTATTGTGAAATCCCATCTAATTTTATTTTGAAATATTTGACTCTTTTATTCCCAGGCAGAACAAGCAATATTGTTCCTGGTATGAGTTAAGAGTTTTCCAAATGTCTAATGAATCAATGTCCAATGGTGTCTCATTATCTAATTTCCCCACACTTAAATGGCAAGTAGTAATATCAGAAGGGTTTCATGAATACATATGTAGAATACAGTCCTTAAACAATATAAAACAGCCTTTGGAATTTCACATACGTACATGTCAAAATCAAGGTAACTTTCAACTAAAAAAATTAAATAACTGTTGTTTTGTCTTTGAACCAAAAGCAGTAAATGTCAAACAAATTCATGATGGTACTTACCACAGTGAAATTCATAACTTTCAATATCCATATCGTCATGGCTAAGTTGACTATCATGGTAACCAACAGCAGAAGGACGAAGAAGTATAAGCACCTCTTTCGCCACCCATAAATTCCCACTGGGTACAGCTGTGCGTTCTCAGCCCTCGGCAGGCTATTCTGCTGTGTGGCTAGTATATATTGTTCTCGTGTCATCTGGGGAAAACAAGAAAGAGAAAAAGCATTCACAATGAAAAAATATATATATATATGTATATATTTCATCAAAAGATACAACATAACTAAAATAGTGGGTAGTGAGTGTTCAGGTAATTATTGCTATGTAATTGAAATGAGTTAATTCATTTAACTAAGTAGTTCAGTTGTCGTAAGTCCTCTCAACACATTGTCATCAATGTTGTTTTAGAGCTATTTAACTAATTGTTATATCTCTAACATATATATTATTGTTCAGCCAGGTTTGCCTAACCCTAACAGTATTCTTTTCTTTCAGGAGTCTCTGGGTCTGTTTGTTTTCCTTTCTTGCGGTTTTTTTTTTTTAATTTTTGAAAGGCAAGAGATTCAGTAGACATACAAATTCCTCTAACAATTTTGAAGGGCAAATTGGATACTAAAAGGAAAAGATGCCAAGAAGACATGAGAAAGTTGTTATTTAATGAAATCTGTTTTTATTACCTCACCTTAAGGATAAATTTAACCTTATTACCACATACACTATTTTCATCACAAATACTTTAGAGCATGTAAACTGCAAAAAGAGTTGTCTTTAGAAGTCTCTATTTTTTAAACTGCACAGATGGTTTTACTAAAGCTTTCAGTAGCTGTCACAGCACAGTGATGGTGCCACCAAAGAATAACAACATATAACTCTAAGAGATTAAGCAAACAATCCAAAATTGAAAAGTTTTACAACCTTTGCCTAAAGCGTTAAATGTTCATCCCTTTGCAAGTATTGGGCATATTCTAAAATATCTTGGTTGCTTGGGCATTATGGCATGTCTATAATTAATACAGAAAACTGTTTCACTGAGTACTGTTGTTATTCTAAAGGAATATATCAAACAGGCCTACAATGCAAAGAAAGAAGTTCTTCTCAGAACAGCTAAGTGGGTCGCCTGAATGAGTGAAAGGTGACTGCAATTTCCTGAAGGAAAAAATTTGTACTGAGATAGCTCCCTTGCTTAGTCCCCTCTACCTTCATCTGCAATATGAATCCAACACTCTCAAAAACTTTTCTTTGAAATTCTTTTCATTTTCAAGGTTGTATACACTCCTCTTGGCTACTTAAGTAATTAGGACCCTCTTCATCTTACTTTTGCAATTCTATTTCATACTATATCTTATGTCGACAAAGCATACATTAGAATTGAATAACTTCGAAAAGACAGTATTTCTTAGTCAATAGCAAGGAAGTCTTCATCTTCTTGGAATCAAGATGATTATCAGCATTCACAATCAGGTAAATGGACTTATTTATAACCCCTTGTAATTCAGGTGAAGGCTGATTTAAATTTGGATTTTGCACTTTCCTTATGAAAAAAAAAAATCACACTTTTAAAATCCTGATAATGTGAATAAAATCTCCAACAAGATATTATGTGGTTAAATGAGAGATGCATTGGCAAACAGAATTAGACTCTGTAAAATTTTCAACATTTCTCTCCAAACATATGGGGAATCTGGTTTGCAGAAAGGGTCATTTTGTTCCGTAAATTTAATAACATAGCAAATAAATACCAGAAGAGAATGAAATATTCTGGAATGACCTAAACACAGTTCATTGATAATCCAGCCTTGGGAAATTCTGGTGAATTCTACTGAGCTGGATGGAATGCAGAGATATTAAATAAAGAGCAGAGACCATTCGCTATTATTCCCTTGCCGCAGAGAGGAAGAAAACAGTGCAAAATATTAAAGCCAAAGAAATGTACTAATTATTCCAAGCTAGCTGGCCTCTATCTCATGCATGGTATAGTAATTTCAACTCTAGGTAAAAGTGGGTCTTCCCTTGATAAAATGTATGTAGTGATAAAACTATGTGCCGGTGGAGTTTAAGACTGTTATACTTGTGAATTTCACGTATTTGGGGAAAGCACAACAAGTAAATAGAAAAATAACATATCAAATAGTAGCATACTCTGTTGATGATAACACAATATAATAATATAAAAATTAAATATGATTATTGTATTTATTAATATAGTAAGAAATGTTGTCTGAAAGGATGACAAGTAACCCTGTCAAAGGATTGTATCCTCATGATCCTACAAGGGAAGGGATATGAACAATTTTATTTATTTATTTTTAAAAATTTTATTTATTTTTAAAAATATTTTATTTATTATTTTTAGAGAGAGGGGAAGAGAAGGGAGGAGGCAGAGAGGGAGAGAAACATCAATGTATGGTTGCCTTTCACCTGCCTCCAGCTACGGACCTGGCTGGAGACTTGGCTTGCAACCTGTTTATATGCCCTGGCTGGGAATCGAACCAGCAACCTCTGGGTTCACAGACCAGCGCCTTATCCACTGTGCCACCAGCCATGGCTCTGGACAATTTTAAAATGGTAATGAACTGAGAAATGTGGAGGCGAGTAATGGAACACAGTTTTTCAAATCCGAGTTTCACCAAGAATAGACCCTCCAATTTTGCACAAAAGCTTACGGGCATTAGAAAGTTGGTACAAACCAAGGTATTGAGAACCCAGTATCTGCAGTTCAGATTTTACCACTAAGTGGCCAATGTGATGACAAAGCTGTAAAGCGAACCCAGTTTTATAGTGGAAGTGATATAATTACCGTAACTGTTTTTTAAATATCATATTTAACCATTTTACAATATTACTCTCATAAACCCTGGATATAATGCAGAGACGAAACACAAAGACTGGAAGGAAAGAGCCCAATATTTGTTTATTTCACTAATTTGATTCTTTAATATTAAAATGTAAATTGAGCATCTAATTTCTGCTTGGCCCTGTGCCCTGTGTTCTCTGCTACGGAAAATAAGAAGACAAAAGAGAAGTAGGTGTCTCCTAGAAAATAAGGGAGGCAACTGGAGAAATGGGTTTCATTTCCTGATTATGGAGCAGCGCTTGGCACGCTTAGCAGCAGTTTTTAACATCCTTGTGCCATGAAACGTTGAATCTTGGCTCCAAATCCCCTTAACCTCCTCCCCGAGAGTAGCCCTACGCTAGAGGAAGTGGGAATCACGTTGTTGTCACTGTTCCAGTGAGTGTCGATCCTGTAGACTGAACACCGCAACGGTCTGGGTTTTGCTCAGACAACGGAGGGAGCGCAGCAGGCTAAACCCAGGGTCCGATCTACGTGCGGAGTTGCGTCCCCGCCTGGTCATCCTGCTCTGTGTGCCTGGGGAGGCCCACTTAGCTTTCCTCTGCCCCACTTTCCCCCGCTCTCGAATGAATACTATATTGACTTATATAAGAGCAATACGGGGGCAGAAAAGTAGGCTGTTAAAGTGCCCTTTTCATTTTAAATGGTAAAAATACTCATTTTAAAACTTATCACCCGCCCCTTAGCTCATGGTTTCCTACTTCAGTGCTGTGCAAGTATTTACACTGGAATCTATTAAAAGAGATGACTGAAATATAACTTTGGAAATGAAATGCTTGAAGTGGCCAAATTATATGGTATGAACTTCACGCAGCATAAAGGCATTTTTTTTCCCCTTCCCATTAAATGAGTCTCTAAACAGCTACTAATGTTGAGAGAGATTGAAAACAATACAGCCAAGTCCACTTTCCATAGCAATAAAATCTCCCCAGTCTGTGGTACCTAATTCTCAAAGGCACGTTCCAACAGGATGTAGTTAAAGTTTGCTGTGTAAGAAAAATGCCTGTTTGGAGTGAATGTTGTTTTCCAGTTGGTTTGTGGAAAGTGATGTAGTCAGGTTTTACAGCCTAGAAAACAGGCAACCTAGCAACTGAATTTCAAGAGTGATAACAGATATTATTTGAGTTAAATGGGCTGCTTCTTAAGAGAGGAAATAGAAGAGGATTCTAACCAAGCCTGACAGAAAAGGGAATACGCATTAAAAGGGAAACATATTCCTAGATGAATAAAAGTTACATAAAAATGTGGCCTTTTAGAGAGAATTTTCAGGGACCCAGTTGTCACTCTGAGCTTATTTTACATATTTCATACACTCCGGAATTAAGTGCTTTCACATAGGAAATAATTCTTCAGAGTTGAATTGAATGACAACTCAATCGCAGTTTTTGGCCTTCATCAGCACACTGTTGAGCAGCAATTTCATACAAAAGCTAATGCAGAGCAAACATGAGTTAACTCGTGTAGCAAATGACATCCATTTGTTCATTAATGCACATACTTAGATTTAGGTCCCTACCATTGAAGTCACTCAATTCTCAGACCCTCTAATATAATGTTAATAGAAAAACTTAACCATTAAAGCAATTTTGAAGGTTAGGAAGTCTTTTGCCCACTCAGAGGTACATCAGCACTGAGAGAGAAAACAACAGAGACAGTCCTAAGTGCCATCACACTAAGGTTACAAGGATGAGGAGGCCACTGGCAAACAGTTGCATACACACAGCAAGGGGAAAAGGAAAAATCTTTAAGGATAAACCAATTTGCCAGAAACACAGCTGGGCGCTTAACTGCACAAGTGGAAAAGCAAAAGAGCAACAGGAAAAGATGCTTAAAGAAAAGTGGTAACAAAAAGAATCAGAGAAAAAGACTAAGGATTGCTGGCTTCTATGGAAGAGCAAGTAGAAAAACCCAATGAGAACAAGGAAGACAGTATGGCTTCTGGAGCCTGGCTGATTAATTGGAAAGTGTCACTCTTCATAAAAAAATTTTGCAAACAAATATTAAAAAAATCACTCTATTGAAAGTCATTTTGTCCCGCTTTGACAACTTTAGTTATATTTTACCAGATTAATTTAAATCATTTACAGTGTAGTCAAATTTGCTTGGATGGAAAATTTTCTACTGTGTAATAAACTCCTAAGAAGAGTGATGTTTTGGGTGATCTTATTTTTGAGAGATGAAGAGAAGATTCATAAAGGGGATGGTTTAACTTAGAATTTTCTGCTTTAAGCGAATTAAACAAAGATAACCATGCAAAGATCAACATCATCTAGGTAAAACAAGTTCCTATTCCTAACATAACTGCATCTTGACAACCTGGATGAAGACGGAGCAGTTGGGCTAATAATTAGATTTCAACTTGCTTGAATTGTTTAGGTTTTAAAAGGGCTAAAAAAGACATGGCCCCCTCTTGATGTCACCAGTTAAGGGCAGAGAGGACATGTAGGCTGGTTCAGCACCCAGTGGCATGAAGGAAGGATGTAAAAACAAGAATGAACAGTCATCATGAAAGGCCCTGGTCTTTAACTCTCTCCCTGCCACATCTTACTAGGGAACATGCGCAAGAACTGGAACCAGAGATGCGGTGAAGGTCTCTCATGATTCGTTCTAGCCTTGGTGGGCACACCTGAATCAGGACTATGTTCTGCCTCACCACTGGAGGTGGAAAACGAAAAGAGGAAAGGACTAATTATACTTTTTCCAGTTTTCAGTGTTGGCACCAAGAAAGGAAATGTTAACTGATGGTTCCTGTTAGCTGAGGAGCTTGAGGAGGATATATATGTTGTCCTCGTCCTTCTATTCTATTGTTTATGGTTGTTTATATATATATATATGTGTGTGTGTGTGTATAAAATTAGACTTTATATATATATATATATATGTATAATTAGACTTTTTTAGTAATTAACTTGTTTCTTCTTTCGTAATCTGCTTTTTATCACAGGGTCCTCGGCCAAGGACTTTAAAGGGTAGGAAACTTGGTTTTCCTCCCCTACACTATGAAAATCTGTCCCCAGGGCAGGAAAGCAGTCGGCAGCAGAAAGCTTCCGGGGGTGTTTCTAGCTGACCATCTCCATTCCTCCTCTGTGTAGTGAACACAGTGCTTCCTCCAAAGCTGGCATGGTGGGGAGGGGAGGGGGTGGAAGGGATCAAACAAAAAAAGGAAAAGAAAAAGAAAAAACTCATGGACATGGACCACGGTGTGGTGATTGAAGTGGGGTATAAATGCACAAAATGGTAATAGAAAAAACTTTTTAAAAAGCCTTGTTTTACTTCTGAGAATAGACCCTAAGAACCCTGAAACACGAATCAGAAGAATATATGCACCCCTATGTTTGTAGCGGCATTGTTCACCACAGTCAGTGTCGGAAACAGCCCATGCCCATCAACAGATGAGCAGATAAAATAGCTCTGGTACATTTACACAATGCACTACTGTAAGGCCATTAAAAAAAAAAGAACTTCTACCTTTTGTGACAACATGGATGGGCCTGGAGATTACAAGTGAAATAAGCCACTCAGAGCAACACACAGATCTCATGTATATGTGGAATCTAATAAAATAAACTGATGAACAAGATACAAACAGAAGCATGGAGACATGAAACAAACTGAAGGCCACCAGAGGTGGGTAGAAGAATGAATGAAAGAAGGGGAAGGAATTAATAAAAAAATATATATGTAAGGTCTGTCCAGAAAAAGTCCAGTCAGTTATGGAAAGCTATATTCCAGGCTATAGTACTTAATTTAGGCTTCTATCTGATAATCTGTAAAGGCCTTCGCCATGTTATAAATTGGTGACCTTTGTAAACTGCATTTAATTGGTTTAATAGTACCTATTTTATCATCAAGAAACAGCACCCATAGGGAATTTATCTACATGAATATAAAACAAATGTATAAAAATATGTTATTTGCTGATTCTAAGAATAACTGATATTAGTAGCCAATATTATCCATTTTATGTATTTATGCATTTGTATATGTATGCATTCATTTATTTTCTTTTGTATTGCACATAGTACTTTAAAAATAGGTTGGAGTCCTGGCCGGTGGCACAGTGGCTAAGGTGCCAAGCCTGCAAACTCAAAGGTCGCAGGTTCGATTCCCCAGCCAGGGCACATAACCAGGTTGCAAACCAGGTCTCCAGTCATGTCCGTGGCTGGAGGCAGATGAAAAGCAACCAAACATTAATGTCTCTCTCCCTCTCTGCCTCTCTCCCTACCCTTCTCTCTAAAAATAATAAATAAAATATTTAAAAATAAATAACAATGTAAAAAATAAGTTGGAATAGATCAAAAAGAAACAAAAAATAAAAATCACCTACCTGTTTAAAACTCTTCCTTGAATAACAAAAATGCACATATGAAAATTCCTTTGAAGCGTTAGACAGAGATAATGATAGAGGACGTGGTGTTTACTCACTAGGGATGTCCATGATGCAGTATTAAGGTGAAAGGACATTAATGCGTGCTCTAAGCCAGCCGCAGAAGTTTGCCTGTTAGCAGTGCTTTAGTGCTCCCTACTAGGAAGGTGACTCCATCCAGCGAAGCTGTCACTTAGAATGGACGGGCAGACCAAGGGCTTCCCAGACAAGGTAAGGCTAAAGGAGCTCATCATCACCAAGCCATTATTATAGAAACGTTAAAGGGACTTATTTAAGAAAAAGAAGATAAAAATTATGAATATTATAACGACAACAAGCTCGCAACTATCAACAACTAGACCTAAAAAACAAACACAAAAACAAATTAAGCAAACGACTAGAAGAGGAGCAGAATCACAGGTACGGAGGGTTATCCGAGGGCATGGGGGGCGGGGAGAATGGGGAAACAGTTACAGGAATTAAGGAACATAATGGGAAGGTACAAAATAGACAGGGGGGTGTTAAGAATAGTAGAGGAAATGGAGAAGCAAATGAACTTATCTGCATGGCCCATGGGCATGAATGAAGATGGTGGGGTGGTTGCCGGAGGGAAGGGAGTACTAGGCAGAGTGGGGCAAAAGGAAAAAAAATTAGGACAACTGTAATAGCATAATCAATATACTTAAAAAAATTTTAAAGATACATTTATTACCAGATAATGTTTGCTTATACTCCTAAACTAAAAAAACTACATGTTCCTATTTAATCTGAAAATGATGAAAAATGAAGTAATTCATTTTTATTTCATAGCCACTCAAATTATTTTCTACAACAAAATATAAAAATATTCCTTTTCAGTTAAAAAGAAATATTATTTTAACACTGACTGATCTTTCATTCAAAAAGATGAAAGGGGGGATTTTCATGTTCTAGATATTAATGCCCAGCAAGTGTTAATTTATGTAACCCTAACCATAACGCAGAGGGCAGCTGTTATTATTATCCTTTTTTAAAAAAATACTTTATTATTTTTAGAGAGAGGGGAAGGGAGAGAGGCAAACAGGGAGAGAAATATCAATGTATGGTTGCCTTTCATCTGCCTCCAACCACAGACCTGGCTTGCAACCTGGTTATGTGCCCTGGCTGGGAATCGAACCAGTAATTTTTGGGTTTGAAGGTTGGCGCCTTATCCACTGTGTCTTTACTATATTTATCTTTCCTGTCATCTTCTAGTAGGTAAAACGGGCCATATCTTTTCTGTTATCTTTTGGCAGACAGAACTGCTTTGCAAGCTAACATTTCCTTTAAATAGAGGTTTATTTAAGGAGCAGTAGTGAGTTGATGTAAAGAATAATATTCAATAAATAGCAAATGTGCTATATGAATAGGGGGAAAATTGTGAAGTTTGTAGGAAGTGGTTAGCATTCAGAAGACATCATACAGAAGAAAAGAGTTTTCTAACCAGGCTGTCACAAATTAAATGGGTTAACTATGCTTGAACTCAAAATGGTACATACATCTCTTAATTAAACTTTCCAACTGCCAAAACAGTTATTGCAATGAGGTCTACGTCACAAAGTTCACACTAACAGCCTGTAAGTCATGCTAAGTGCAGCTAAAAATTAGTACTTAATTGAACCAACAAGCCTACTGTGCTATATTGATGTATGTGGTAGCCACTCAGTCGAAATAAATTTACTAAAACAGTTCACTATTTTTCTGCTTCCATGTAAAAATCCTATATATATATTTCATGATTTTTGATCTTACTTATTGTCAACATTATTGAAGTAACTCCACCACTAATTGTTTTATGCACATTAAAACGAGAAAGAAATGAAATAAACACTGCTCTCAATACAGTTTATCAGTGTTATCAATTACAGTTACCATGTTTCACATTATATCATCAGACCTTATACCTGAAAGTCTGTGTCCTTTTACCAACCCCTTCCTATTTTCCACAGCCCCAGCCCCTGGCTACTTTTCTGTTCTCTGTTTCTATGCATGAATAACTTTTAGTCTTTGGTGTCTATTTTCAGCACAATGACCTTGATGTGCACTGCAATAAACTATATGGTATGTAATGGGACTGGGAAATGATGACAGTCCTTGGATACCCTTTATACTCATATTTCACCTTGAACACTGATACCTATTTTTATTAAAATGGGGAGGGGATATACGTACATGTTAGAAATATGCATGCAGGTGTGGTGATATAAAGAGTTTTATTTGATGACAAATAAAACTCATTTAGAGTCACCAGGTGACTCAACCAGGTGTCAGATTCCACCTAGCCATTGCCTGTGTGCTCCCTTTCTCCAGGTCACCCCTAGAGCTCCAAAGCCCATGCCAGGAAGGGAGAGGAGAGCCCGTGTCCCCACCAGACATCAGCAAAACAGACAGCCCCGGGGCATGAGTCCCCTGCCTCACCCCTTGGTGGATGACCTCTCTGGCTGGGGTCCTGGCTAGGGACAGTATCACATTTTCTCTGACCATGTAACTGGAGAACAGAACAAAATTATTCCTGAATTTCAATGCGAAAGAACCATGTTACCATGCTGCTCAAAAGTAGTGAGAGAGACTTAGAAAAGGTGAATGTAATTCAGTTAGTTAACTTTCATATGCATGTGTTAAAATAGTTGATGACTTCTAGGGAGCACAGAGAACTCCGTTTTGGTAAATTCAACAATAAATAAGGAGGTAAGGTAATTCTACTTTCAGTGAATTTTTTTTTTTTTTTTTCAAAAAGATTCATGAATAAAAGAGAAGAAAAATGATTCATTGCCCCCCCACCCACACACACAAAATTCCTGGCTTGTGAGGGTCCAGAATATTCAGTAAGAATTTCTCTCTCTGTATACAACCAGGATATACAAAACACAATGGTTACTAAATACTATCCCATTTATGATTAATCGTTATTTATTTACTTTTTATTGTTGAGTGTCTCCCTGAGGTTTTCTTTTTTCATAATGTTTTTCTTACTCTAGGACCTAGGATGGATATACTATCCATGTTTTGAAAAAGTTATTCAGATTTTTTAATTCATTATTTTAGAGAGAACAGCAGGGAGGGAGGAGAGAAGCATCCATGTATGGTTGCCCTTCACCTGCCTCCAGTTACGGACCTGGCTGGAGACCTGGCTGGAGACCTGGCTTGCAACCTGTTTATGTGCCCTGGCTGGGAAGCAAACCAGCGATCTTCAGGTTCACAGGCTGGTACCTTATCCACTGTGCCACCAGCCAGGGGGATATTATTCATTTTGAATGAAAAAATGCAAACCACTTCCTACAATTCTCCAAATTGTCAATTATGCCAGAACACTAAAGAAAAGGAAAAAGAACTTAAGACAAAAAAAAAAGAAATTCATGAACAAAAACAAATTCGTGTACTACTTCCAAAAAATTTAGTCTGACTGCTTTTTATATACATAATTACAAAAAGAAGTGCATATATACATATATAGATACATATAAATTTATACTAATATATAATCAAATATTTTAAGAACCTATTATTCAGATAAAAGCTCCTGAAATTCATTGTACCTCTTTAAATAATTCCAGAGAGATTAAAAATGTTCTGTGATTAATTTGTTGAATATTTTTCAGAGGAAAAATTTCAACTATTCAATAAAAGTACCTATCATTCATATTCAATTGTTATCTTTCAAATGCTCTATATTTCTTTCCAAAATAATGTATATTCAAAAATCATATGATTTTTATTTCAAAATAATTATAATTTACAATTTATATTAGTTAAGCCATTTAGCTCTTAGTGTATCTCGGTATTCTCTTTATATTCGCTTTTATTTTTCCCATTTTGAGGTATGCATATATGTAAACTTTCTTAAATTATTTCTGTAATGGGGCAGAGTATGAAATATAACTATTCTTTCAACATTACTTGGTTAGAAATGTAACCATATGATGCCCTATCCTTTTTCTTAAGGCTTTCAAAATCTATTTGAATATTTCAATGTTAATATTACTTAAATATATAATTTAGGCCAGGAGGGTCACAGACCACACATATTTAAATGGCAAAAGTAAACATGATTATTGAGTATTAGACTTGGAGAAGAAGATGGGTAGATTGTGCATTAGAGGACAAGTAGCATCTGAATTGATTGTCAAGAAAGACGACATAAGTCACATGAAGCTGAAATCCCAGGCAACATGAGAAAGTCACAGGAGCATGTGTGTAAAGAACAATGGAGGAATTTGAACTAATTATTCAATTAATGTAATTAATGTATCATCCACATTAATATAAGAAAAGGAAACAGGACACCAGGTGTGAAATGATGATATATAGAAATAATTACAAAGTATTAGATTATAAATTAATTTTAATAATGAGAGTAAAAGTGAAAGTAACAGAGTTATGGGTCCTTTAGAGTCAAAACTATGTTAAATTTAATTATTTTCACAGCAACTTATAGTTACTGTGTCTGGATTATGGTAGAATCCCGAAAGATATAAAGACAGAAGGGATAGAGACAGGTAGAAAAACAGTTATTGAACACCTTTTGAAGTGGGCATTGAGTTAGACAATTTCAAATATAATATTCATGGTATAGTCATGCTAACCTCAAAGGTAAGTAGTATTATACCCATTTTCCTATAATTAAATAGACTAGATCATACTAGGATATGTAATCTAAATCATTTGACAGGCAAATTATAAAACAAATTAGTAAGTAAATTTTCGTGAATGTTGAGCCCAGGTATTTTCAACCACATTGGCTACAGAAAATAATTCTAATTTATTCAAGTTGTAAAAGACAATACAGATATGAGAGAATTCCCAAAATGTATGCTTAAGTGATCATATAAATTTAGATAATCTCTACCAAAACATTTAGATTTTAGTTGTAATGACAAGGAAACTGTTAGTAATATTTACCACTTATACATTTCACAATAACTATATTCTTCTGCTTATACAATTATCTTGTATTTGTATTACTCATTTTGAAAACTCAACTGTAGTTCCATAAATATTTAACAGAATTTTTGATTATTGAATAAAACTTTATAATGCTTATTTTTTTAATCTTTTTGTTCTAAACATGATGAATTATTTATTCCTAGATTGGTTGCTATTTTTTCACATTTTTATTTTTGGGCTACTCAACTATTTTAATCCATTATGACTCCCATATTATGTAGATCTTATGCCCCCAAATATTGCAATATTAATAATTGTTAAGAGAGTTGGCATGAACCTACAGCAAAAACAAATATTTAAGAGTATTTTAGAAGCCTGTAAAGTTCTACTTTTACCCTACAGAGGTCTTTTATACATTCTCTGAACTTGAAATATATATTCTTGAAATTTGAAAATATAATTATCACTAAAATTTATGATACAGAATTAGTTCAATGGTTAACAAAGAACCATATATATATATATTATTCATACATTTGATACTTGAAGATTAATTAAATGTTTTTTTGCCAGAAAATAGATGAGGATTCAATAAAAACAAAGATTCATTGATTGTTAATTCTGTGACGAGCAAACCATGAGTATCCCAAGAAGAGAATTTAAAGCACCCCCAGCCAACCATGAAATAGTGAAGCTAGCCACATGGTTGCTTTTATTACAAAGAATAAAATCCAAATAAGTCCTCATAAATGGAAAGTGATGTATTGTTTTGCAAAGCAAAGTTATTAAATGAAGCATTTCAGAAAGTCTAATTATTGTGATCAATAGGGCACATCCAGGTAAATGACTACAATTGTATCAGAGAAAAATAGTTTGTCACTATAATTTCATTTTAAATATCTATATTTTAACAATTACGCACAATGTTATTTCTAAATAATTTAAATTTTATTTTTTTCCAATTACTTTAGAGTTCCAATTCCCACAAATGCTATCAAGGTAGAGGATAAAGAGAATATTTTGACAGAATAAAGTTGTTTGATGATGGTGATCACCTGCTTAAATTACGAATTATGCAAGGTCCTGTCTTTATGCTATAGAGAACAACGAATTCATTAAAACACACAGATCAGACATCAGATTATCTGAATATTATTATTACCTAATTTTTACACAAATAAAACAAAATACCTTTCATGTTTAATATTGATTTTATGTTAAAATTGAGAAATAAATTCTTAATGTTAGGTATAAGAATGAAAAACATAATATACTATACTATTGGTAATAAATATGCCACGTGTCATGCAAAATTATCTCATTTCATAATCAGATTTTAAAAATTACTAAATGACATGGAGTCCAAATCGAGCTGTAACAGAGGGTATAGCAAGATTCTTTAATATGACATAGCCTTTGAAAATCAAAATTTTATAACAAAAAATAGAAAAAATTTTTGGAAACATGCAATGGGTCTGCTAAAATGAAATCACCTGCACTTACATATGGAATTGAAAAACAAAACCAAGCAAGTAACAAACAGTAAGAGGGGAGGCAAAAGCAATCTGTGTTCAGTTTATAAATCTAGAAGACTTTGAAATATCCAACAGGCAAATCATCCATTACACTTTGACAATTGCCACAATGGCAGGTCTTTCACTTACTTAGCATTGCAGATAAGTTGATTTTAAAATACACCTTAGTAATCCCTTATTTTTTTTTTTTTTGAATCCTTAGACCTAAGTCAATAAAATTGTGAACAGTAAACTTAAAAAAATTTTTTACTTGCCCCAAACAACAAATATTAAAATAATCTAGCAAGTAGATTTACTATTTGGGTTAGCTAAAATATTGTGCTATAAATGGTTTTATCAGCCAAGTTTGTAAGAGACCCTCCTTTGTCAATTTTATAAACTACTTCATGGATCACATATTTCTCAGTGGCTCCTAATTTTAAACAAAGCTGTTCATCAAGTTGGGTAATGATACTATAGATTTATGTTAATATATTTTATATAATAATGTCAGAAGATAAAAATCATATAATAGCATTAGGATCAGACAAAACTGAATTTCAGACAAAATTGGCTTGGCCAGTCTTTCACAGGGAAATCTTGAACAACTAATTTAATCTCTTTACAATTCAGAGTTCTAATTTGTAAAACTGAGGAAGAAGTACATATATAGATCTCAAACCTTAATAAATATTATTACATAGTATTATTATTTGTTTTTAATTAGAAGGGGCACAAGTAAAAATTCTAGTAAGACAGAACTGTAAATATTGATAAGAAATGACAGGAAGAAAGTAAAAAATACATATTGTGAGTCTATTCTACTAGGAAGATATATGTATATGGATACATTTTGAAATAAATTATCAAACTCGCTTATTTGAAACATATGAATATTGAGGCAAAGGAAAGATGCCTCCTACAATTTGCCTACCTATAATTAGCCCTGCTAGAACATCAAATGAATGTTTTAATCCGCTATTTTATCTCAACTCTTGTAATTCCTTTCACTCAGATACAAGAGCAAACCTAAGATTCCAATGGCCATCGCATTAATCACTGGGATTGATTCAACTGATAGGTCAGGCTAGTTGTCCTTCCCCCTCACTACTTCACGTTCCTACTGTAGGCAGAACTATCTTCCCAAAAACACAACGAACGTTCTTCAATAAAAATATTCTATTCAGCAAGATGGAGTAGTTATATATTTTTACTCAATAAATGCCTCGTGTTATGAATTCTGTGAATCCAAGAAGAATCTGTATTACAATGCTTGGTAAAGAAGAAACTTGATGAATAAATAAGCATGAATAAGGTAATAATTTCTTCATACATAACTGGATGAAATAAAAGTGATTAAAGAGTTTAAGAGAGAGCAATTACTACTATTTTAATATATCAGAAAGAAGTTTCTAAAATATGTGAGGTATAAATTTTAATTGGTAAGACACACTATTCTCTGTGTCCCATTTCATACACAGTACTGTAATGTGCATGGTGATTAATTGAAACCAGAAAACAATTGTTTTCCCCAGATACATTATCACATTTATTTTTTCAAATTATAATTTAAAAAATTTTATACTTTATTGTTATTTTTTTCTTTTAGTTTCTTAATTCAAAGAGTGGACCACAGTTTGTTTTAAAGTTTAATTTATGCAAAAGGAACATGTGGCAATGCTAACATAATATTTCCTTGAGGTGTGGGTTCTCTTTGTAGAGATATTTACACTCGCACACACACACGAACACGGTTTTATGCAACACTATTTACATACACATTATAAAGTCATCATTTTGAGACTGAGATTCCAAGAGATTTGCTGTGCATTAGGCAATGTGAAATAGGATCCATAGGCCAACGTCATCTACTACATCTCATATTATTTCAATGCTTTGCATTTTCTTTCTAAGTGATGGCTAAATCATTGAGAGGACTACCATTGTTTTAATAATGTCAAATAAATTACCTATTACATTGGAACTCTACTGTCCTTTTCATGTTTGAGTTTTAGCAATTTCTGTAACTCCTCTGAAGACTGAAAAGCATGTCTATTTACAAACTAACCATTATGTTTTACAGACATTATTTTTTGAAAAGACTTTATTATTATTTTTAGAGAGAGGGGAAGGGAGAGAGACAGAGAGGGACGGAGGCATCCATGTATGGTTGCCTTTTACCTGCCTCCAGCTATGAACCTGGCTGGAGACCTGGCTTGCAACCTGGTTATGGGCCCTGGCTGAGGAATCGAACCAGCAACCTTTGGGTTCGCAGGAGGGTGGATACTCTGCCACCAGCCAGGGCCCAGACATTCTTATTTTTAATAATCCATGCCCCTTTAAGTGAACCACTTCATACATTATTCTTCTTATATTTCATATCATAATGCTGATTTCCAGAGCTTATCAGCCCATCCTAGCTATTTATTTAAAATTAATTTTAAATAAATTAATTTAAAATAAATTTTAAAGTCCAAAATATAGTAATATATAGACTATATTCAGAATATAGAAAAGATTTATGATCCATCATAGGGAAATAATATAAAATGGAACCATAATCTGTGATGCAAACTTTTTCATAATTAATTTTCACCCTTGAATTCACACTTTATGTATCTTGTAAGATGTTCGCATAAATAGACATGGATAAAGTCCATTGACATTATTCTCAATCCTGGATGTTCAGCAGTGAAAATTAATAAAAAGCTTAAACTCCAAATGTTAAGCTTCTTGCATCATTTTAATGTTTGAAGTTGAGTCATTTAGAGAAAGCAAACTTTAGCCATTAAAAAAAGAAAAGTTCTTTTGACATCAGTGTCAACAGGCCTTAAGTCAGCATTTCTCTTCTGATCGTGCAATTTGCTTGGCTTTAGATTGTCAATTACAATTCCACTTTCTTGCTAAGTCGATACAATTACATTACTACAGGGACTTCATTATAGTCACAAGGAGGTGGCAGCTGAGGTGCACACTTTTCTTCCTGTGATGCCAACACTACAAGACAGTTATTGGAATGATTGTCTGCAAAGGAGCAATAAAAGCTGCTGTCTAAATGCTATTATACCATTATATCATCTGACAAAAGATAACCAAAATTTTAAAAATGTCAATGCAATGGAAATTCTGCTTTTAACATTATTCTGATTTAGGAAGGGTACTACATAGCAATTGTTTACCATTTATTCATTTAAATATAATTCAGAGTAGTTATTATCTCCAGGCCTTAGGTTCCTAGTGTGAAATTTGAGAGCTTTAGAGTTTATGAAACTTGACATGCCTCTAAATAAATATGTAACAGGGAAAAATAAAATTATTCTTCTTGATTAGATTGCTGTTTGCTCACAACAATGCCAATTTCATAAGCTAACATTTTATGTTGATGTGGTCCAGTATTTTGCTTACCACCATACCTTTAAACTATATATGCTGGGTTTTATAGTCATAATTCTACTTTCAATTGGCATACTAATTGATCCCTTTCTTTTTTAATTATGGAAGGTTTATCTCCTCTGAGTTTTATGCTCTAATTTCTGCCATCTGCCTTGGTACAAAATACATTGTGCGCATTACTGAGTCTTAAAAACCTCTCTTATTTTACTATTATCCTTATTCTCAAAAACAAGGATGGCTATAAAATAAAATGCTTTCTTACAGACAAGTCAGGTGTTAATCGTCATTAAATTTCTCTAACAAAAGTCCAGAATGTTTCGTTAGAAAATTCTTTGCTTCATGCTATACTGATATTCAACTAAATTTTACTAATTGTACTGCTGACTATGTGTCAGGCACTGGGATGGTCCCAGGGACCTCAAAATTACTGAAGGAAATAGGATTGCCCCTAATGGTGCTCAGAGTTTAGTAGACAGACCAGCAGCATTATAATGTCAGTACAATGCAATGAATGTCCAAACATGTGGACATTTATCGTTAGGTCATTAATGAACAATTTAACCCAAGTATAAGATCTAAATGAATCTAATGAATTTTTTGTTTGTTTCTGTTGCTTCTGGCATAGTGCCTGCAGATAAGTACTGAATTATCTTGATCAAATAAATAATTTTAACTACATCTGCCTTATATGGCAGGCTGAGTAAGCTCCTTGCACCAAAGATGTCCATCTTCTGGTCCTAAGAACTTCTGACTATATTGCCTTATATGGAAAAGAGACTTTGCAGAGGGAATTAAGAATAGAGGATTATAAAGACTATTCTGGATGATCACAAAGCCTCTTATATAAGAGAAGAAAGAAGGTCAACATTAATAGGACGAGATATAAGACATAATGGCAGAAACAAGTGATTGGAGTGATTCGAACAAAAGACCTCTAAGCAAGAATGGAGGCTTTAGAGGCTGAAAGGCAAGAAAAGGAATTGCCCCTCAGGTGCCCCAGAAGGAAGCAGAATGGCTGGCACCTTTAGTTTACACTTCTAACTCCCAGGATGGTAAGAGAATAAATGTATTGTTTAAGCTTCAAAGTTTGTGGCAATTTCTTATGGCAGCTATAAGGAACTAATACCAAGAAATTGAAAAGTTATTCTTTGGTCCTCACCTCCTACGTATTGATATTAAATTTGCAAAGCATGGTGACAGTGGTGATATTATAAGATTTTCTAAAATATTGAGATGCCTCTTACATAAAAGAAAAGCTACAGAAAACAAATGATGAAAAGTAGTTGTATTGTCACTGAGTAATAATCCTATATTGAAATCTATTACATATTGGAATGTATTACATATTAGAGTATTTTATACTGGATTGGATTTTATCCCAGAGTCATTGCCTACTCCGTCAGAGAAACAGGCTGCATTTTAATACTGGCTAATGATTTGATAGAAAGCAGTTTTCAGAACTGCATGTATTAGAATCAACTAGAAGGCTTTTCTAAAAGTTGGATGGTTCCCACTCTCAGAGTTTGGGGTGCGAGTCCAAGAATTTGCACTTTTAACAAGTTTTACCAGGGACCAGAACTTAAGAAATCTTAATGTGGTGAAAAACATGAAAAACAGAAGAACTGGGTTCATATATTTGTTACTTTCTAGCAATAAAATTGCTGAACTCCGTTACTTTCAGCATAATTTTTTTAAAAGAATTTATTTATTATTTCCAGAGAGAGGGGAAGGGAGAGAGACAGAGAGGGAGAGAAGAATCAATGTATGGTTGCCTTTCAGCATCACGTTTTTATCCAAACAATCTCATAGGTCTGTTGGGATGATAAAATAAAATAGTATTCATAAAAATGTAAGACTGTAAAATCATATAAAACACAGTGACTATAGTGAATAAAAGCCAGCCATTTATGCCTATGGTAATGTCCTTCAATACTCTTAATCAGTTTCTGTGGATGGATATAGTATTTACTTGTCATTTTTCAAATTCCCTATATGTATATTGGTTATTTTCAAATTAAAAAGAAATTATGTATATATGCTTTCATATGTTCATGAAGGTACGTGTGTATGCACATTGTAAAGGTTTGTTTGTGTAGATATTATAATTAGGTGAGCTTAAATAATTCATTGTTTCCTCATTTGAGAACCAAATCTTTAATGTTCTGGTTTAAGAATTTTTTCTTTCTTTTTTAAATTATGTACCAACTATTACAGCAACCTTACTCTATCCACACTGTTATATTTTATTACTGAAAACTCAATAGACTCATCATGGAGAAAATGAGATATTTATTTATCCTGATTAGTAAAGCATTAGCTTACTTACCTTAGACTTTTTCTATAATAAATTAGTTCATAAAATTGATCTGGTTTAACTTTTTATACCATATAATAGGCTTTATTGTGTGTGCTTTCCTTTCTAATTTATTATTACCTTAAGTTTTAGCATCAATAATCATGATGAATGCAATTGGAGTTAGTCCCACTCTTTCACGTTTCCCATTAGGGCTATTTTCTCTTGAAGAACCACTGTCATTTATTACGCTTTGTTTAGAGCCCTTCAGGCAAAATTAAATACAAATTGTCTGAAAATAGCTGTGCCTGTTTTTAAGGCAATGTACCAAATGTTTCCTCAAAGTCAAGGTATATCTATACCCGGCAAGCTTCAAACCAAGTACGTAGAAGACAAATATCCATGTCCTTACGTACATGTGCGTACTCATATACATATATAAATATATACCATGCACACACACACAATGGATGGATAGGCAGCTAGGACGGGCAAAGGAATTGATCGGTAAGTAGATCAATAATGACACAGCATGTTGTAAAGACAGAACAGCAGCCTGTACGGATGGCTACGCTTGGAACCAACAGCTCCGCCAACGTGTAGCTGGCTGGCCTTGAGCAAACCCCATCTGTCTTCTCCAACAGTTAAGGTATCAAAATGCTCAACCTCTGAAGCCCCTTCCATTTTGAATGTCCTGTGACTTCAGGAGAAAAGTATATCATAGCTCAGAAAAAAACGAGTGGAGCCTCACACAATGAGCAGTCAATTCGATTGTTCGGATAATGTTTCCATCTGCAAAAATACAAGTTTGCCATATTCAGAGCAGATGGCCTGAACCCTACATCAATTTGACCGAACGAAAACTTTGAGGTTGTTTCGTACTTAGCAAAAGTAACAGGCCTGCTCAAAGGAATGGCAAGTGCGTTTTCAGGAATTGACACAGGAACTGACCGCTTGGGCGGCACATCGGTCTTCAGTGTGATGTAAGGAGGGGCATGAAACCTGCCACCTTCAGACAGATGGGCTGGAAGTCCTCAGGACAGGCTGTGGTCTTTATCTTACTTCGGCTCTGCCATAATGATGGGTGAAAATATAGCCTGCAGTGTTTGGAAGCCTTCCGTTTTAATGGATTGATGGCCCCAGGTGTGACACTTTATGACTGGCTCCCAGCAGAGTATCTTACAAAGCCTCCCCAGTTAGACCGTGAATCCTCAGCAGAAGTGGAAACCTTGGAATTAGCCTCCGTCTCCCAGTACAGGGGGACAGCACTGCTGTGGGACGGCTTTCAGAGCAGATAGGATTGAACAGGAAGTTCACTTGCATGTGAGCAGGCTGGGTAAAAGACAATTTCATCATTGTATAATAAAAATATAATTCGATTTTTAAACTAAGATGATTAGCACTTTGATGTACCAAATACCTATTGTGTCGTAATTTTCATAAATAGGTATGTCCATATAGCTTAAAAAACAATAAAGGTTGCGGAATTTTTTTCTAATATTGTTAATTTTCTTTGCACATTGAAGCAGAGTTTCCTTGGACTGCAGTAACTGCAGCAACTTTGAAACATTAATTGGTGCAGAATTATCCTAATGTGCTTCAGTTAAAAATAAAATACCTAGAAAAAAAAAAACAAAACAAAACTGTCATCAACCTTTTGGAAACCCTGAACCCTGAGAATTGTAATAGATTGGAGCATTCAAAGCAACCCATAGCTGCTACGAAATGCCTGTGGTCACGTGCTTTTTTCAATATTCCAGCATTTTCAAAGGTTCAGCGATAAGCAACCATGAAGTGCTTACAGACATTCCTCGTTTCAACTGTGTTGAGACTACGTTAAAGGATTTTTAATTGAACAAACCGCAAGTGCCCTTTCCCAACAAAACCTGGCTTTGTGCAAGGGCTGCTGGTGCATTGCTGTAGCAAAGGCATTCATCCAGCACTCGCGGAGGAACCTGTGGTGCATGGCTGGGGCAGGCCCTACCTACTGGGCACAAAAGCAGTTGGAGGCTTTTGAAATTGCAGTGAGAGAGTAAAGGTAGTAAGAATAATAGCAGATATAAATAACTCAATCAATAGATGATGTAGATACCAATCCCTTCCCAGGAAAATGAGCTGAGAAAATGTGATGTGTATTTCTCTATAGTTTACTTTCTTCTTCAAGGTTGACTCAACCTGGAGTATCACAAGGTACATCAGTAAGACTATACAGAGTCACATTTTCTTTTCTCTAATGTAGAAATACTCATTTGGCCTGAAGATGAAATAGTCAAAGCAAGGTACACATATAACTGAATTTTTACATTATTTCCAATTATTCCGCATTGCAATCCTTTGAAGAGTACATATGAACATAAATTTTTGCCTGAAACCACTGATATTTTTAGGAGATATTACTGGAAAAAAATATAAATCACAAAACTATTTTATGTTTTTATTTTATATTACTAAGTTGATATTTTTAAATGTTATATAATGGCTGGTCTCAGAAAATAATGTTCATTTCAATTGCACGTGCAAAAATGTTGAGAATTATCCTTTTAAATATTTAGGTAATTTATAGGTAATAATACTTATTGTATCTGATTTCAAGTGACCTATTTTCTCATATATTTATTAGCAATTTATACTGCTTCTTTGAATTATTACTTTAAATTCTGTTCATTTTAATATTGGTTTTAATGGTATTTTTTTTGCCAGTTTGTATATACCCTTTATATGTTATCAATATTTTCTTCTAATTCCCTAATTTGTATTCTTCTAATTCTGTACTATTTTATTTGTTTTAAAAATAGATTAAAAAAAAAATACTATGAGGTCCCTTGTTGCAGTCAGCCAGGGAACTCTAGGCCACATACCCATCTCATCATGCTGCAGAGACTTTAGCATTAGGCTCACTTTCTCTCTTCTTTTCTCCACCACTGTTCTATTAATTCTTGGTGACTTCAGTATCCACAGAGATCATTATCACACTACCCTGGCATCTCAGACCATACACCTGTTCTGCTCCAGTGCTTTTCAGCTCTACCTTAACTCATCCATTCAATGTCATCATATGTAAAACCTGGTCATCAACCAAATCTTCGTCCTCTATGCAATTTAATTTCAAATGGTGTGCCCTTTGACCATTTCTTCTAACTATTTCCCAATAATTCTTCACTGTGGGGCACCAATCCAATAATTAAACCAACAACCCACTATTTCTTCATCTCCATCCTCACCTGTGTAAATCTCCATATGGCCCCTTGAAATCTGGAATATATCATCTTTACTTATAAGGGTATGTATGAAATAAATAACAACCCATTAACTATCAATGAATCATATAAATAATGTTAGCAAAATACAGTGTCTAATCGCCCCTGCTGACTAGTACAGTGAAGTCTTCATTGTTCACGCACGCACATTCCAGTCTCCTCTCCTTGGCGGCCAGGTTATGCTGGTGTCATGAAACTGTTCTCCTTATATTAATGACGGGTGGACTTTTTCTGGACAGGCCTCATGAATGTGAGGTCTGTCCAGAAAATACATACTTTTGTACTTATACAAAGTGTTCGTACCTCTATATCCCTTTACAACTTATTATTTACTTCTTTGTATACATGTGTAATCCTTTCTCTGACTTATACCTATAGAGTGTAATTAAAAATAGCAGAGTAGTTCAAATACTATGAAATTAAAATAAACAGAACTATACATTAAGTTTCTTGCATTTGGTTCATTTTTTTTTTAAATAATAAGTATTTAAAGGAAGGTCTATAACATTGACTTTTTGGATAACCTCCATGACTTTGATGCATTAAGATATGAACTGTTCTTCTTCCCTGAATACATTCCCATATATGAAACATATGAGGTGTTTGCTCTTTAATTGTTTAGAAAAGCTGATGCTGAGCTTCAAGAGGATTATATGTATTTTTGGTAGGAGAAATTTTTTCTCAACATGACACATATGAGAAAATCTACAGGGATACAATTCAGTACTTCATTAGACGGAAATATGGAGAAAACACATTTCTCCACATAGGACTTTATGTTTTACATTAAAAGATATGTTTATGCCCTTGCTTACCCCTTAAAACTCAATAATGTTATTATGTAGAATTTTTTCTGCTTTGGGAAAGTTTATAATTACCTCCAACTCACACAGCTAAGTGGAAAAAATCCAGGATTCAAATTTGTCTCACAATGTAGTTATGAAGTTGATTTGTACGGATGACACTCAAGTAAACTTAGTTTAATTAATAATGCATATGACAATGCATAGCCTAAATAAGTAGTATAGGTTTTGTATATTAAAATTCCAAGTTCACACAAATTCTAATTCCTTTTGGAAGCTGGTGTCCATTCATAGACTGAAATTTTCTTCCTTTCTGCATTGATGGCACCACTTTATGCCCTACTGCACCATTCCATAGTGGCCTGTTAAAAGTATGGCAGGGCCTTGGCAAGGAACAGGTATAGAGGACACAGACTAGGCAGGGGTTAACCGCGGGAGTGGTGGGGTGGGCAGGGCAGGAGAGGACAACAGGGTAAAACTTGGGACAGCTGTAACTGAGCCACAAGAAAATAAATTTAAAAAGCATGAATATAATATCCCTCCTAGAATGTAAGCTTCTTGAAAGAAGGTCCCTAAACTGCACCTGTGGTGTCTCTTAGTCTCTACCTTCACTCCCTCCCAGTGAAAGGACCGGTGCCCAACAGGTGAGCCTGAGATCCACAGCACAAATGGAAACAAGAACATTTGCTGAGGAAAGGGCCGTGGATAAACTAGGCACGATGTCCTAAGTGGGAAATGATATGCTAGGCATAAAGAAACAGAATCGGAAGGAAGGAAATAGTACGTTAAATAAAAAAAAAAAAAAGATTTCAGTCATGACTTCGGAGACTCAGGAAAACTTGGGGAAAACACAGGGGCCAAGGTCATTTGAGGCAGCAAGTCAAGGTCACTCTCGCACAAGGGGCCTGAGATTATGCCCACCGACCATGAGATAATGCCAACCTCAGGACAACCCAAACCAGATTCTTGAGAAAAATTAGCTTTGGAAATAAAAGGTGGGTTTATTCATCCAGAAAAATGCCTTAAAAATAATAAACACTCAGCAAAGAATTATTTTGTTACCATTGAAAGGAAGAAATAACACAGAGAGAACATTTCAGTTTACAGTTCAGAAAACCAAGAACCTGATAAATTGTGTCACTTGAGCAGTCACTTAAGTATAGTGATGCAGCAAATTAAAATTCCAAGGAATGGTTGTCATCTATGTATTATAGTTATGTTCATTCAAAAGGAACTGTTACCTTTATTTAAAAATACTACGAAAGAAGGTTAAACACACACAGATATAAAATAAGTGGTTTCTGCTTTTTGGTTATTTTAAAAGATTTTCATTACTTATTATTTTTAAAGAGAGGCAGAGAGGAAGAGAAACATCAAAGTATGGTTGCCATTCACCTGCCTCCAGCTATGGACCTGGCTGGAGACCTGGCTTGCAACCTGGTTATGTGCCCTGGCTGGGGAATCAAACCAGTGACCTTTGGGTTCGCAGGCTGGTGCCTTATCCACTGAGCCACCAACCAGGGCTGATTTCTGCTTTTAAGTAGCCATAAACTAACATTATTTTTTAAATAATGGGATTTTAAACATGGTCATAAATGAGATTTCAGATTTTTATTTAAGGTAAAAATGAAACCTTCATTTAAGTTTATATTGTGAGATAGAACCATTCAAAAGGGATTTTGGATGTTATTGATGATTTTTCTGGCTACGGACAAGATCTTCAGTTTTATTCTCTATAAGGCATACAAGTCACCTTCTCTGCACTGTAGCAGGTTTTATTTGTCACAGACTTGAAAAGAAAATGAAGTCTGCTGCTCCTTTCTGAGAAATTCCACTCTATCCAGTGATTCAGCTGCTTGAGGTCAGGCCCCCAGTCCTACCTTTGCTCTGTGCTTTTCAGAATACTAGGACATTTCTGACTCCACTGTAAGTATTCAAAAACTGTATGATGAAATGATTTTGTTATTCATAATCTGCTGTCGCTGAACTATCAAAATAAGATTGCATGACAATGTATCTCACATTGTTACCATGGTTAAAAAAAAATCCTAACAATTACGCAATTTTCTTCATAATGCAGCCTCCCTTAAACTCAGATGTCACACTGCTTATTCCCAGAGACATTATTACTGGTTACTTAAAACATACCACTCTCATCTTCTTTTAACCTATGGAACATACATCATGATGTGCATGTAATGTGAGGATGCCATTTTCTATATTAAACAAGGTACAAATGGACTCCCATGCAAGAGGGATGACAAATCCCTTTGGCTCCATTGCCAGCCTCCATCGATTGGCAGGGGCCGCCGCCTGGTCTGTCCCTGTTTCACAGGCGTTGTGAGGCCAAGTGTGGGCTCAGCAGGAAAGCACGCCAGGATCAATGACCGATGTCTGCCATGGGCATGCAGGGGAGTGACAATATGTGAGCCATGAATTTTCCTGTCTGTGCGATATAGCTTAAAATATGCAGTCATTTGAATTACTAAGAGACAGGCATGTTCTTGCCAGATGCATGTCCTGACAGGCACAATGAACTCTAAGCATGTGCCCTCATTTTTAGAAGGCTTGTGGTGTACTGCGGGTCCAACGAAGTAACAATTGACCGATCACTATTATCCAGGGCACCATTGTCAAAGTAATAGAATATCATTGTTCATACCACTGTATCCAGTATTAAGCCATTCAGAGTGTAGACTGTTATAACTGTCTCCCAGACATTTTTAAAAATGGCCAAGAGAGAATTTTTTGTTACTTTCACTTCAATTCATTTTGATGTGTTCTTTGATGTCAGAAGAAAAGCTCACATTTTATAAAACAAAACCTGAAAATTAAAAAAAGGTCTTTGTTTCCATAGCCTTCTGCTGCCCTCTTATTTCAGAATAGGTCTTTACTTAGAGATTTTATTATTTTCAGAGAGAGGGAGGAGAGAGAGGCAGAGAGGGAATGAGACATCAGTGTATGGTTGCCTTTCACCTGCCTCCAGCTACAGACCTGGCTGGAGACCTGGCTTGCAACCTGGTTATGTGCCTGACTGGGAATCAAACCAGTGACCTTTGGGTTTGCAGGCCGGCACCTTATCCACTGAGCCACCAGCCAGGGCCTAGATATCTTATTTTTAATCTCTTGATTTTGGAATACATTCTAGCTCCAATCAATTTGCCTAAAAGATTACCCAGAAAAGTGGTATCCTGAAATGTAACAACCCATAAATAACAAGAAAATCCAATTTCCATTGAAAACAAAAGTCTTTAGTGAATGATAGGATTTCACTCATTTATGAGTGGTAAAAGAAAAACAGTCATAAAGATAATTTCATTAATTTCTGTTTTGCAGATATAAGCAATGTTCCCTCATGAATTATGTAAGATCCTTTTTGAAATAGGAGTCAAGATTAACAAACTCAGATTAGAAAACATTCTGGAGTTTTAAGCAGCAATTAAAAAAGAATAAATGAGTAAGATGAATTTTGTGCTCAAAAAAAAAAAAAAAAAGAAATGCTGCCTCCTAATTCTGTTATTTTATTTCCTTTACATACAATTAAATAAACAATTAGTTTCTATAAACATTCTTATAATATGCCAGAAAAATAAGAATCATTCTTTCTCCCTCCGTTTACATTAGGGCTACATCTAATAATTCATTAGCAACTTTTACCAATTGAACCTTTAAAATATATCACTTATATATCTGTTTTTCTCCAACTTTTCTGCTACTGTGTAGGAGTAAGATAAAATCAGGCCACACTAATGGTGCCAAAACAGTCTATTTTCAGCTGTTTTACACGGCTGACTTGCTTTTATCATATGTGATTATGCCATCTTGCGCCCTCATCTTCATCTGTAGTTTCCTGTTGCAGTCCTCATTTGGTTTCTCAACCCCTCCACTCATGCCACAGTCTTTCTGTTTAAGTTTTAGCTATGATGGACTTGTAGCTCAACACCATGGAGCTTTCAGTCCCTGAGGCCTGAATTTCTGCAGTCCATACTCCCTCTTCTGTTCACACCCGGCCTTCTCAGCATTCTGGTTCCTTCTCATCCTCCTACATTTTCAGCCGTTATATGACTATATCACCTAAAGTATCCCCACTTTTTATCTCCTAGGAGTTTATTTAATTTGCCACAGGTCCTCAAGCAAAAAAAAAAAAAATTTTTTTTGTTTACTATTTCCTTCTGCTAAAGTAAAATTCTGAATGGAAAGGTGCAGAGATATATTATTTAGCACAGTCCATGCGGTATCCAGCAAAATGTCTGACATATATTAAGTGATAAGTACCCATTTTTGGGAAGAATGAGTTAGAAGGAACCCTATGATGTGGCTCATTGTTACTGATGCTATGGCTGGTGGTTACTGTCTATCATTCGTGAAGGCCATGGGTTGTTTGCTTAGCTGTTAAAAGTTTTTACAATGGACGCTATTAAGTATTAGACTACTAAGTACTGAGTAAATTACCCACTAAGTAGGGAAACCAAGGTATAATTCACTGTCCAATGTCAATATTGTTGATTCTAATAGTGCCTGATACTGTTTTCATGCACATCAGGTCGTTGGGGAGCATATATGTAAATGGGAAACCCATTCGTGGAGAATCCAACAGTCTTTGATTCTCCTATTCATTGATCATGCTTCATCCTCAGGGTTGTTTTTTTTTTTTTTTTTTTGCTTGTTTGTTTGTTTAGTTTTTGTTTTGTAATTGATAACCTGGATTTATCAACAACTTCTGGATTTGGACCAAAGTAGTCAATATACACATACATACAAAGTAAGGGACATACAACAATAAGCAAATGAAATTAGATTTTGTCTCTTCTCTTCACTAATGATTACCAGCATACATTTAGTCCCTTTTGGTTGCCAAAGAGTTCATTGTCCTTCAGGTAGCAAAATCCAGCTTTGATAGGTTTTCCTCTGTACCAAGACTGTTTAAACATAACTCTATGAAATCTCTTTATCCTTTAAAGGCTATGATAGATTTGTCTCCTATACTATCAATTCATTCAATTGGATAATTTAGTAACAGTTAATGGACTAATTTGAAACAATCCATTTTCAAGCATGTCCCTACCAATATGGTACATTGATTCTTCAGAACATTTATTCCAAAAAAGTTGGCAGCAATTTTAAACCACACGTACTCTTTCTTGAATGCCACCCACATTGACAACAATTTCAGTTCACTATCCAAACTGTGCATCCCAGCAAAATGCACAGGGTACAGATATACAGTAAAGCCACAATTACCAAATAGCTAAGAAAGAATTTTTTATCTCAACTTTTGAAATCAACAAGATTTACATGGTCAAGCAAAGAGAAATGGGAAATTAAAAGTACCCAAGCAAGTAAACATTTCAGGCCTTATCTCAACTATTATGTCAACACAGACAGATACAAACTATGCTTCATGCAAACTCATAAATATATTGCCTCAATATTGTCAAAAAAGATTTCACAGTATCACTCGGGAACATTTTTTAATTATAGTTAGGAATCTAATTGAGCCATTTATGAAAGAACAATTGTTCCTGATGTGAGGAACAAAAACTAGATTTCAGAAAGTTTCCAATGATTGATAAGAAAAGTTTTATGCTCCTAACAATGAAGACTAAGATTGTCGTGTGATCAATTATTGTCAGTAGGAAAAGTACATCCTACTCCTTTGTCACTTAATTGCTGAGAACACAACAAAGAGATAATTACAATACAAAGACTCTAAAAAGCTGCTTTTCAAAAATGAAGTGCCAGAACTTCTCAAGGTGTAATGAAAATAACCCATAAACACAGCTTCCACAAATTCATTTCAACTTGTGTGCTTTACTTGAGGCTTCTTTTAAAAAGTGTGGGAAACACAAGCATGTCATTTTACTTGAAAAGTGACAAAAAGAAGACCCAACTTCCCTAAGACCATTAATGCTCCAAAGTAAAACGAGATTTTTTGGTACAATTCAGATGTAATTAGACTAACATGACCACATAGAAGGGAAAACATTTGGAACAAACAGTTCCACATTTAAATTCTTTACAGATAGGTGATAGAGGGCTTTTTACTGGTATTGTTTCATTTGTTTTGCATAATGAAGTGATCAAATATTTGTTTCTATTGTGATATATTTTAATTATTTTAATTATGTATCATTTTAGTTTTAGCAAAGAATTTAAAGATCTCAAAAGTTGAAATTAGCTAAATATAGGTTCCATTTAAGATTACAAAAATATGGAAATAAACTCATCAATATTTAAGAATAAACAGGTTTTTACCTGTGGAGATACTTGATTTATTAACTTATTTACTTTTTTATATAACAATAATAATGCTGAGACTATAATAAAATGAAGTTGTTTTTTGGTTGACAATTACCTTGGAACAGTACCAAATTATATCAACAGAAATTTTCAAATGACAATATACTATACCACCAGATGTCTATATGTCACTTTGAGATCCCTGAAGGAAGATGTTAGGCAAACAATAGCATTAGTTTCTTTCAAAAAGTCTTAATTAGGCCTCCTGGCATAATGAGAAGTACCTCATGAAAAAGTAAAATTTAACTGACGATACTGAGGTAAATTTCTTCCATGGATCAAGACTCTATGAAGTTTAGCTATAAGAATGGTACCATACAATTGAGCACTTTAAAGATCAGAATTTTTGATACATCATTTTAGAGCCTCATACCCAGGGAATTAACCTCACAATCCAGGCACACAACAGGGCGCCCAACCTGCACCCTCTCACCAGGGGGCACATGCCAACCAACTGAGCCATGGTGGCCAGTGCCACTTGCATTTGTTTTTAGGTAGTACAATAAAGAAAGTGATCAGAAGGAGAAAAGGAGGCAGCAGGAACTCCTTTTGGTGAAGAAGATATTTATCCATAACATTCTTTTATTCAGAATCAGTATGATAGAGTCCAGCACTGACTGGTTCAATGAAGCAGCAAGTGCACTCCAGATAAAGAAGAAAACGCTGCATTGGAAACTAACAGGTATGCTTATTGTGGCTATTTCAGTGCTCCACATTGCATTCAATGGTGTTTATGAAGGGTCTGCTGCGTGTCAGGCACTGGCAGGTCGTGCAGAAAATCCACAATGAGTAAGACCCATTGGCTTACAATGGCTCAAGGAGGGGGCCCTCTTTTAAGTGGGAATTGAGGATTCATAGAGGTGACCCTGGAAAGGCAGAGATGTGCTTCATAAAAGGTAAGACACATCTAAGAACTTTTAATGGGTAGACATTGCCGCAAGTAAGGGCAGACTCAAATCTGAAGGAATTACCCAGAGTTAAAGAAGTATTCACAGGTGCGCACATGTGAGACAGGAACATGGCTGTGTTTTCCAACTGAACTAAAAATTGAACGCTAGAATGCAGGAGTCATAATTAAACCTTCAGATAATATTAATGGGTCTCTAACCCAATATTGTTATCTAATTTGTATATTGTATATCTAAACCTCAAACCAGTTATTTCTTTTAAAAGTTAAATGTACTGATTTATTTGTTACCATCGGCCACAAAAGACTTCAATGTATTTTTCCTTTTTATCGAATGTATTGGGGTGACATTGTTCAACAAAACTACATAGGTTTCAGGTGTACCATTCTACAGCACATCTGTATATTGTATTCTGTGTTCATCACACCAAGTCAAGTCTCTACCCAACACCATTTCAACGCATTTTTTTAAATTACGAAAAATAAGCAAATATCAGGGAAGGTGTCTTTTGCTTTAAAATAGTTTAAAAATCATCAGCGTAATAAAGATTCAGAGCTTAGAATAATCTAAAATACCTATTTATCTTTTACTATATTTATTTATTTATCACTTAAAAATCTTTTACTCCAAAGAAATACTTATTGCAAAATACTTAAACACTGAGTCTTCCTCAGTAGCAGGTTTATTATTATTATTTTTGGGGGGAACAATTTTTTGCTACCTCAAATGGATAGGTTAAGGGAGTGTATACGTGGGTCTCCGTGTAAAACTATGAGATGCACTGAGGAATTCTTTCTGGAAAAAAATGTCACTTATAGGTCACTGGCTTTTAAAAATTGTTTCTGGGAATAAGATTGTTGTAGGCTTGTTTTAAATTCCATTTTTATTAGTCTCTATGTTAACATTTTTTCAAATAAATAGTCATTAACAGATGAAATTAACATAAATTAATAGAGTTACACATTGATTCAGGGTGATTTATTTGTCCTTTGCTGAAAAATATTTTCAGCCTAAAGCACTGTAAAGTGCTAATGAGAACACCTGTTTTGGGGTAGAATCTTCAATTCAGGAAAATAACTTCAGTGAAATATAGTCCATAAAGAAATATTTCAATATGTAGCTAATGTGCTAATATGATTTATGCTACCAATAGATTGAACACAATCCAAATCAATATTAGGAGAATGGCTTCAAAAATATGGCTTATCAACACCATAGGTTATTAAATAACCATTAAATAACCAGAAGCATGTTATGCATGAAGTCAGCATAGTAAATAGATAACAAATGCATACTGCAAAATTTATGTAACTATAAAATATGAATATATGGTCATTTGCAATATGTTTTTTTAATTCTTGGTATCTTATTGTGATAGGCTGACACATTGTTTCTTAAAGAGAAAGAATGAGCCATTAAAAACAACAACAGTATTCAGCTTTTTACCAAGTTAGGATTTCGGAAAACATTAGTATGAAAATCTGTTTTCGCTTGCAAGAGCAAGGTATTGTTGTTGTTGCTTTCATATACTAGGAAAAGAGGATTTAGGACTTAAACTACAAAGCTTGAATTAGTGAGAACCTGGAGGTTTTTGTTTTTGTTTTTTTCCAAAAGCCATAGATTTGGAAGAGTTACGGTTGTTTATGAGGGCGGTTTTAGGGCAACAGGAATATTAAGCAAACAAAAGAACCTTCCGAATACGGGGAGAGGTGGCAAAGTGGACAGGACCTGGGCTCTCACCGGCCTCCCAGAACTAAGCCTGTGGGGGTCCATGCTGAATGGGTGCTGTCCACCGAGGCCTGGAGGACCCTGCTCAGAACACAGGCCAGTTTTAATAATGTGTGTAACCAGACTCTAAATTTAGAATTTAACATTTATCGTTACTTCCCTCTAGAGATTTTTTTTCATAAATATATAATCTGGCCTTTCCAGTGTACTGCACTGAATAAAACTATTAAGTTCATAAATTCATGATTAGAACCATACTTCAGTGGATCATTAACAGAAGAAGTGGTAAAATACCACGTCAAAATAATCTCTTTGGGTAAAATTTATAAAGCCTGATCACTTGGAATCATGAAATTAGGGTAGCTTGAATTGAAATGTATTGAATAACAATTTTAAGATGATGCAATTTTGCATATAGCATTTTATTTGTCACTTGTGTGACAGGAGCTAATGAGTTATTTCGCGCTATCCCCATCAATCATGCGTGAAGAATTTGCAAAGGTGAAACTCCATTAGGATGCATAAATAATATGCAGACCAGACTTAAACCAATTACATTCCAAAGCAAAGATAAAGTTTAAATGTGTAAGAGTAATTAACAAGAAGGAACGCAACAGCTTTAAAAATCTTTAAATTACTCATCTAAAACCTAATTATAGTTATGAAATTCAGCTTAGGAAAAAACTAAGTAGCCATTACCTCCTAACATAAAGGAATAAAATAGTTAATATTATATTAAACCAATGTATTAAACAGAAAGCCAACTTTCAACAAAAGGGATTAGGGAGTTGAAAGTGAAGTCGTGTACCGTGCAACTGGCTATAGGAAAGAACAGCTCTCAGCTATCGATGGAAAAAGTCTGAACCAAGTTCAAAGGTATATATTTTGGAAAGGGTTTGGATAAGAAGTGAGGGCTGAGCAGGAGTTTAGTGACTGAAAAGGCTTTGCTGTTGAATTTGGAGAAAACTCAGTATGTGTTGTGCTAACAATAAATATGTATATTAAAAAAAGGGCTGTGAGCAACCATCATCAGCTGATGTCCACTGAGAATTAACTACTAGATTTAACAACATAAGACTTGAGGGCAGGATTATCTATCTTTCTTTATCTATCTATCTATCACCCATCCATCCATCCATCTATCCATCCATCTATCCATCCGATAACCCAGGAGAGTTTGAAAGAGTGAAAGTGCAGGACTTCTTCCATCACACACACACACAAATGAGTCTCACAGTAAAGTGCTATCAACACAGAGAGGTTCAATTAGTTAGACCTTGCACCTTAAAAAATAAATAAATAACAAATGGGTGTCACCTGAAAGTTTGTTCATATTTATGCTCCTTTATTTTTCCTTGCTTTTTTTAAATAAAATATTTCGTGTTTTAAGATAGATTGGAAGTCAGTAAAAACATGGGGAAAATTAGGTGACCGTTCAAACTAGTCAAGCGCTTGCCTTAACACTCTGATGAAGAAATAATGAACTTATGTGAAAATGATGGAACAGATGTGCCTTAGAAAATCAGAAGCCTAATGGTGCCAATAATAAATTAGAGTAATTTATACTGATGTAATGAATGCCTTCAAGTTAATTTTTAAATTTTAAATCAAGTTAGTTAAACAACATGATACATAACATTTTTTTACATTAGTTAGCTAAGTGGAAAACTGAAATAAAAGCAGGTAATGCTTCAAGTTTCTTCTGTGTTCAGGCTAACTCCGTGACCTACTTGATCTCCTCCATACCAGAAATGAAAGAACATGAATAATGCCCCCACCCCGCCTAAAATGGGTCCCAACAAGGGCTAGAATTGTCTTCCAGAACACAGCAGAACAAGTACCACCCTCTTGGGACTTAATCAGAAGGCTCTTCAACATGTTTGAATTTAGCAATGTTTACCATGAAGTGTTATTTAAAATAAAAAGAGTGCAGACACAAGAATGGAAAATAACAGGAAAAACCAATGGCTAAGAATATAACGTTAATGCAAAGAAAAATTAGAAATTAAAAACAAGCTTGAAAAACAAATAAGTAGTGGGAACACGATAGTCCTACCGCAGTAGTTTGTACCAAAACTTAATTAAAAAGAAAAAGTACAGAAATAATGTTTGAGTATTTTTGTAATTAAAAGGAACATCTCTTTGCATGAGATAAAAAATTTTGAGAAGCATAAAACCATCCTACTGTTGAGCGTATAACAGGCTGAGGTGGCAGATTTGTCTTGCCTCTCTTAAGAAAATAAGAATAATATACTTTATGAAGATCACAAGAAGAAAAAAATACCACCCTGTGTGTCTTTAAATAGACTTCAAAATTTTACCCAAAGTATCCATCCACTTCTTTTTCTGTCTTTTCATAGAATTTCAGCCAAAGATTATATATTGTAGCCCTCGTGTCCCTTCATGCAGCTCATGGGACATGAATGGAAGTGATGATGATGTTTACAATTTTTAACCCTTTTCCATGAAGGAGCTGATTGCCTTTCACTTGCTTTGCCCTCCCCTGGGGTTGGGATGTGGTTATGGTACTGAGAGTTGGCTTTCATGCATAGAACCTGCCAATAATTTGAAGGATAGCCGTGCCACAGACGAGAACCTGAGTTCATGCCTGAGTCATGGGGGGCAGAGCGGCTTCTCCACCATCAAAGATGCACAGCATCCACTGTTATATTTGGACAAAGCATTACTTAGATTTTTGTTACTGCTGTTTATCAGATACCCTAACCAATTCATGTAAGTCCTGGCACAATTTCTAGCACATAAAGTAGATACCACTTACCATTTTATTCAATATATATTTAGGGCAACTGTTTACTATGTGCCAGATTAAGTTCCTTCATCAGTACTTAAAATTTTTAGCAATTTTCCCATATGTGTATTTAAAATTTCAAATGAAGAAACATGAATAATATGATTTTCTTAAATAGCTTACACTATTAGATTTCATAAAAGAAGTAAATCAGCCTCAACTGAATGTTCATCTCTGTTGAAAGCCTTAGGAGTTTCCTAATGACAAATGTTTTTCTTGCCAATGAAGTGACTTTTTAGGGCTCTAGTACTTGTTGTGCCAAGTTCATTGCAACACATCAAATTATCTGGCAGTAGGAAATATGAAATTAGTGAATTTGCAAATAACATTAATAATAGAGGAATTGACTAAAGATAAATGTGTTCAGTGGAAATACATATCAATGAGTCCAGTAGTTTTTTCTATGCTGATCCATAATAAAATAAAGGCATTGGAAGGCAACATTAACATCATCATTACGATCACATGCCTGATCTGACACCAATTCTGGTAAAAACGAAGTTTCACAAAAAACACGCATCCTCCTTTAAACCTAAAACTCTTCCTATTTCCATTCATTTGACATGTATCTTCCCTGTATTAGTCAATGTTTTAAGTGTTTAAAACTATTTGATTTACACTTATGTTTAGTAAACATATAAACTTTGCCATCTTATCTGACAGTTAAACTGATAACCCTGTGTTGCAACATAATGCACTGCTATTTAAATTTGTTCACTTTGTTTAGTGCTCCATAATTTAAAAATAAATTATTCTCTCAGTAGAATTGAAATGTTTTTAACATACAACAATAGTCTTGATTAGATTGCATATTTTGAAATCTTTATAATTAATGACTGTTTTCTGTCCATGGATCATCCAGTGACATTTTATAGTAGCAGCTTCTGCTATAGCTGGCAACTAGGTGCAGAAGATAGGCTTTTGGCAAAAAAGAAAACAGCGGTGACAACAAAAATCAGACAATCTCTAGTCTGCTGCAACTTAGGATCAATCCTGAAGAAAATATACAGTGTGAGGCTGCTCTTGCTTTACTGAATAGTACTTTGATGGTCCTATGAGCATGATCTGAGCAGACTGCCTGTGGGGATTAATCTGGCTGGGGCTACATACCCAAAGGATTCTTTATCAATACCAGACCAGTGCTCAAAGGTCAACTTCGAATGGTTCCCCAAGTTTCAATAGTTTTAGAATACTTCCCCCAGTTTCAATACTGGGGCACATAATATGTAGACTTAGCATTAATGACATGGATCAACGATTTTCAACTGGCACGCCATGGCATAGTGACATTCCACAAAGAATTTAATACACGCAATACCTGGCTCTTCAGTTAAGGGCACTGACCTTTCTTCCCTTAGACTGTCAAATAAAAAAATGACAACAGCAAACAGAAATAGGAGCCATGTAACAGAGGGCCCTCCCCAAAGTCCCCACAGCCCATGGTTGGAGGACGGTAAAGGTCTGAAGATACTTTACATATCTCTGGCAGCCTGGTAGCTTGGGCTGTAAAAGGGCAGATGATACAGTTTAAGGTGCTTTGTAGTCTGTCAAAAACAAGGAAATAGCAGAGCATTTTCTGAAGGGGAGAGCCAGATGGAAAGGAGTCAGTCATAAGGAGAGGAGCTAGTTCCAAGGAAGGGCACCTGGCTGTTTGGAAGAATAAAGAAGGGCCCAGCTGTACTCCATGAGAAGAAGCATGATGGAAGGAGCATGATGTAGGTGGAGGTGGTAGCAGCCATGGGAGAAGTAGCCATGCAGGTTGCAGTCAGGATCAGGCCATGAAACCTGGGCTAGTGAGAAGGCAGACATGCTACTGCTTTTATCCTGCCTGTGCCAGCTGACTCCAAACCTACCAAGGACTCTGCCTTGCAGACCTGGACTCTGTCTTGACTCTTGGAACACAGGAGAGGACACTTTCTTAGGACTTGTGCCTTTCCTGGATTTCACCATGATTGAGTGGAACATGGCACCTGCTTTCCTGGACTATTGTATGGGGGCTGAGGACAACGTACCCCAGGTCATGAAGGAGAGAGTGGACAGATAGGGAAGGAGGACTATTGGGTTTGATTTTGGCTGATAGCCTTTTGGGGAGCAAGCAAAGTGCTGGGTGTCATGGGAGAACAGGGCTCCGAGCTGAAGTGCTCCCAGCCCCATCACCTCCCCCGAGGTTGGAATACTGTAAATAAAGACCTGTTTTCCCCACACTAATTATTGAATCTTACATCAAGGCGCCATGTGGACAAGCCCCCCTTTGCTTGGTAACAGAGACATGAAGTGGATTCTCCCTCACAGTTCTCCGGAAGAACCAATACCTTGATGTTTGGACTCCTAACCACCAGAACTATGAGACAACAAAATTCTGTGGCTGAAGCCATCTAGTTTTTGAAACTATGTTATGGTGGCCCTAGCAAATTAATGCACTGGCTCATATTCTTTATTTGTGACAGTGAGACTTACTGTTTCAGGTTCTTGCCAAGACTAATGTCTATAAAGAATGGAATATGGTACAAAAAGCTAAGTAGTTGCTCTCCAAATTACATTTCTCATTCTCTTACTTTTCCCATCTTAAACCTAACATTTGGAAAATAATCTAATCTTCAGAAAAAAATGAGTTCCCATTAAAATACAAGATCCCGATTATTTGAAAATTATTTCCCAATTACGTGGAATGTACAAACTGAATATGAATGCTCTATTTTTGCCTTGCCCTTCTCCAAAGATCTTTCTAAACATTCATTAAGTACATCTTCTGGAGCTAAATTAACAGCATTAATTCCTGACCTGAATCTGCTGAAATGTACCTTCAATTCAGTGGGATCACCAAATTTCCAAACCCATTTATGAACTGAAGATGGGGAATAGCTAGTCCACAAGTTCGAGACTGAAACATTTTCAATTCATTCCCTCATTCATCCAATATTTTGTTGCACTTTGGAATATTTACTAACAAATTTTTATAAAACTTAATTTTCTTTTGAGCTCTAGTAGTAGACTAACACTATAGTTATTTAAAGCCAAAATAAGTGAGTCCATGTAAATTATAAAAAGTTTTCTCTACATAGAGAAAGTAGAAATGAGGGGAAAAAAGGTAAATTAAACACATCAATTAAGGTCTTTAGACTTTATAAAAAGGACCACTATGTGTGTAAGCAAATATTAATTCAATAAAAGCAAATATAAACATAATATTTGCATTTACTTTACATTGTTTGTAAGTGAATTATATGCAATATATTTAAAAATAGGCCCTGGCTGGTATGGCTCTCTGGATTGAGCACTGGTCTGCGAACCTAAGGGTTGCTGGTTCGATTCCCAGCCAGGGCATATAACCAGGCTGCAAGCCAGGTCTCCAGCCAGGTCCCAAGCTGGAGGCAGGTGAAAGGCAACCATATATTAATGTTTCTCTCCCTTTCTTCCTCCTTCCCTTCTTCTCTTTCTAAAAATATAAATAAAATATTTTAAAAAATTAAAATAAACTTTTAAGAACGGGGTTCTAAAAAAGGCCAAGAAGTCAAATAGTATGAATCTCCTCCCTTTACCTGTCTTGTAACTGTTATAACAATGATGTTTGCAATACACTAAATGTTGAATTGAAATACATTAATATTTCAAGAACAAATGCATCCTTTAACATTTATTATCTGCATTATTCATCTGGCATTATTCTACTACTCTTGCTCTCCTTTTTTTCTGTTGCTCGGAAAAAGGCTTATCTTTGGAAATGGGATAAGCTGATGTTTGGATTCCGGTGCTCTCTACATCAGCTCTGAATTCGAGCAAGTTACTTGTCTTGCATGATGTTCCATGCTTTGTAAACAGTTTTCTCTTGGTTAAAACAGACATAATGACTGATAAAATATTTTGATTAAATCTGATTAACACACTACAAACATTAAAAGTTGTTACAAAATGTATTCATAAGCAAAACCATGCATTATTTATTATCATCCACATTTCCCTAACTAGAAAAAATGCTCGCAAATAATTACAGAAATGAAGCTGCACACGTATATGTGGGTATAGGAAAATGCATTGTTCATAATGTGCAGCTGTTTTTATCCACTTAGGGCAATCAGACTTTACGCAGATACCTCTAATTTTTGGTTTACTCTATTTTTTGGTCTGTGGTTTCAGGGGAAAAAATTAACTTCAAGGGAAGTAGCACTAGCAGAAATATACAACTCTGCATTTAAAAAAAGCTTCAATGCTAAGAGTTTAATATGAAAGAAGCTGAATTCATTAGTTCACTTTAACATTCATTTAATTTCACAAACATACTTTGCTTCCTAATTATTTTACCATTAATCAAAATAATTTTTAAATACAGGGGTTAATTTTGACAGTCCAGAAGTAGATTCTTCTGTTAGATGAGATCAGAGACCAGCAGTATAAAAACTTCTAATACATTTTTCAGAAACTTCAACAAAAATGACACAATTTAGGTTAGACAAGGTGATATGTAGTTTAGCATTTTACATATTTTAACTAAAGAAAAATGACTACTTTACTGATACATTCATTTTTAGGAAGTGTTTTGAAAGCTGTGAATAAATTTTTATTTCTCAACTCCAATTTCTATTATGTTTTCACAGAAATAATTTTGTGAGTTATAATGAATATATTTGTGTCCAGAGTATCAAATTAAATGTGAGTTGAAGGAGAAATGGTATTTATGTTGTTTAAGAAAACAAAATGGTACTCATTTTAAAGGAAATACAGTTTCAACATTGATGTTTATTTGTTTTTTAAACATTTAATTAGAAACTAAGATTTATCTAAAGCTATGGTATAGCAACTACTTCAGAAAAATACCAAAAATTTTTTTTCACTGGAATTCCCTATGGCAATTAAGGGGAAGCTGACAGGAATGAATGACTCTCAGTCTTGTGAAAAATAAAATTTCATAAACTTTTCTCCTGGTATTACTATGAATAAGAAATAAATACTGATGACTAAATCAAGACTTGCTAAATTAATAATTCAGAAATAAATTAAATGTTAATTACATCAATAAATATTATATTACTTTAATGAATACTACCTATGATAAAATTCATTCAATTAAAAAACATTTACATAAATAAGTACCAATTAAATTGTTTAGAGATTTAGTTAAAGCATCATGATATTTAAGCGACTCATTTGAGGAAAAATTAAAATTTATACCTGAGTTTTTATTAGTATTATTATATTTAATTAATTAACTATTATTACAATTAAAATTAGGTAGAATTTTTATGGTTAAGGCTGAAGTTTTACATATATTTTCACATCAAAAATTTTACATATTAAGCTGTCAGGAAATCCTATGAAGCAAATTAGATATTTATTATCAACTAATCCAAATCATCTTGTCCCAACCCCAAAAATGAAATATTGTATATCAGTTTCAATTTACGTGCTCAATATTCTTCTCCTTTCTTAATTAGAAGGTCACTGTCCAAACAATTAAAAATACTTTCCACTGTACCTGGGTTTAAAGCTACTCTTGTTTGACCCACGATCTTGCTTAATCTATTATTCTTCATTTTGTAACACAAAAGTCCCTCCCTCACTTATTTAATTCACTCATGGTATGTGTACAGATCAAGTATTACTTGCCAGCTACTGGAACGGATTCTGGGTCTAGAATGGAGGAGACATGGGCACGTTTCCTACCTTACAGAAACTGCTTTCCGTGGGCTGCACGTAAGAAAACAAGGAATGGCAGCCTGGTGCCAGGTGCAAGGGCAGCAAAGGCAGCGCCATGTTAGCTCGAGAAAGAGTGCAGTTTTTTATTTTTTATGTCGTTGCTAATTCTCTTACAGATGCCCCCCATTCCACAGCCATTTACCTACCCCACCAAGCCCCTGCCCCCCACCTTCACCACATTGTTGTCCGTGCTCATGAGATATGCATGTATGCATATATGTTCTCTAGCTAATCTCGTCCAATGCTCCCTTCACCCCGCCCCTCTGAGAGCTATCAGCCCTTTCCACGTGTCTGTGAGTCTTGTTTTATTTTGTTCATGCTTATTCTGTTCATTAGAGTCCACACGTGAGTTGATAGGAAGCTACGTCTCTGACTGGCTTATTTCACTCAGCATCATGTTCTTCAGTTCCATCCATGCTGTTATAAAGGGTAAGTGTTTCTCCCTTTTCTTAGGAGTTAAATTTTAATTAGTTCAATCATTACTTAAAATTAATCAGTATCTCCCCACTCTTACAATACAGACTAACTTCTTAGCTTTACCTCCTTGGGCAACCTCACTTACTGCTACCCACTGCCCCCATCCCCTGAATCTCAGGATGAGAATCTCCTCTTCACAGTCTGATGAGCTCGTCTCTCCTGAGTCTCAGCTCAGCTGTCACCTCCCCTGATATCTCAGTCCTTTCACTCACCCTAAAGAGGTAAACACTTCTTCTTCTAAGCATTAATTTTAATGCTCAGTTAACCAGGGAATGAATCTCTGTCCCCTTCAATGTGAATTTTATGCAAATATTATTTGTAAATTTACTTTCTATCTTCCACATTTGGAACAGTTAAAACTCATGCTAGGTTTTCAACATATGTTTGGCATAGTAAAAAAATAATTATATCACATATAAAAAGCTCATAACTTGCACTAACAATAGCATAACAAATTAAGACAATGATATCAGAACAGAAAAATATTTTGAGGGATCCTTCTTCAAAAAAGTGAGACCAATTTTAAAGAAAGCCTGTAGAAAACTCATCAGAAGAATTGCTTAAAGTCAGAACAGTAATCCACTTGTGTTATAGATTACTGCTAATATATTCTTCCAAAAGCCATCTGAGAACTGCCATTAAGAATGACTTTTCCTCAAGCTCCCTCCATTACTAATGAGCTCATAAAGTCAAAGAGCAAAGCTTTTAAGGGCCATATTCTTTAACAAAGAAATCGAGTACTCCATAATGATATTAGGAATCACCAGGGGATAAATCAAATCACTGTTACTGAACTTTTTTTTTTTTTTTTTTTCAGGAAAATCAGATTTTAAAATATAACATAAAAGCTGATGCCTCAGTAGTATTAATTGTTAATACAGTATAGAGCATTTTAAGGCCTATTTAACATGAATATATTTGCATATGCAGTACTTTCACATGTTTAAAAATTACACTGAGATAGAAAATCAAGTTCATGTAAAGGCTATTTTCTTAGTTGAAAATAGGGGAAATTCCAAGGGAAGTGAGTTCATGTGAGTCACGTGATTTATCAGGCTCAACTTGGACAGCATTTCTTAGAGATCCTGTACTAGAAATTCATATACTGTCAAAAGATGACAGTGAATGAATGCTCAACTTAGAACAGAAAAATAATGTCCCAGATCTCCTCAAGTTTTTACTCACATTGAGAATAAAACATATGAGGTCTATCCAGAAAATATCCAGCCATGTCCTGTGCAGAATAGAGGCATTTATTGAAGAAAATATAAGATACAAGAAACATTGTGCATAGGACAATGGTGTCTCAGTCCCTTCAAAGTAGGCACCTTGGGACCTCACACAGTTCTCCCAATCACCACCAGCTGTCCCCTCATATTTTCCTGAATCTCATCAATGGTCTGAAATCTCTTCCCTTTCAAAGATGATTTTAGTTTTGAGAAAAACCAGAAATCACAGGGCACCACATCTGGGCTGTAGCTGGGCTGAGTCACCTGGATGACTGGATGTTTCACAAAAAATCTCTGTGTGAGAGGTGATGCATGAGTGGATGTGTTGTCATGATGAAGCTGCCCATCACCAGTTGCCCATAGCTGTGGCCTCTGAATCATCCAAATAGTTTCTGCAGAGGAATGTTCAAGCTTTTACATGAAACTGGATGCAGATTCACTGCTCTACTAGCTCAGTCATTTTGAATGTGACGGCCACACAGTACACATGCTCACTCAATAGCGTCTACCGCCCCCACTGACTAGGACAGTGAACTCATTATTGTTCATTCATGTGCATCCCAGTCCACCCTCCTTGGCTGCCAGGTCACATTGATGTCATGTAAACCATTCTCATTATGTTAACAATGGTTGAACTTTTTCTCAGGCAGACTTCATGTATTACATTGCAATAATAGTTTTCTAAAATGTTCATATAACTTTTTCATCAGATATTACTATTATTTACTATCTAACAAAGGGAAGATCCTATTTAAATCAAGACATTAAGAAACAAAACACTTTGCTTTACACTTCTGTTTAAACTTTTACTTAGAGTATTTCTTAGAGTTCAGGATTATCCTTCATCTTCTAATCAGAGAAGCCCTCACACAGCTCAGCTCCTGTCAAAAGATCAAGGCACTCTCATCACTACTGATGCTGCAAGTCCTGGGAACCTCTGACCCTCTGGACGTGGTGGACTAAATTAGGAGCTCCAGCCAACCGGGGCAAACATCATATCTAGGATAAGATCTGAAGCCACGTGGTTAGGAGTCATTATACTATATTCCTCATTAGTGAAGACCACAGGGCTAATACTTTTAAAACTTTAATTTTTTTTTCTGTTGTTTTTTTTGATATTTTTAATTGCTATTTTTAATTTTTTAAATTACAGTTTAGCTTCAATATCTTTTTGTATTGGTTTCCGGGCAACAATGTACTGATTAGACAATCATCTACTTTACAAAGTGCTCCCCTATTTCCAGTGCCCACCTGTCACCCTACAGAGTTATTGCAATATTGTTGACAATATTCCCTATGCTACGGTTTATGTCCTCATGACTATTCTTTAACTACCAATTTGTCCTTAACCCCTTCACCCCTATTACCCAGTGCCCAGACACCCCTCCTGCCTGGCAATCACAGTCTGGTCCCTGTGTCTATGAGTCTGTTTCAGTTTTTTTGTTCATTTATTTTGTTCTGCAGAGAAAATGTTGCTGTGAAACCTTGCTCTATGCAATGCGGACAACATAACATTAAGAAGTCCATTAGGACATTGTGCTCTGTCCCTGTCTTCCGCCATAGCACAAACTGAATTAAACTTCCAAAGAGGCAGGAGGAGGCAGGCATCCAAGGACACCTTTCCCCAACCAGTATCAAAAGTGCTTTGTTCGCCGCCCGCAGCAACAGGCTGTCAATCATCTTTCAGCTTGAGTCTTATGTTATTACAGCATTACTCTGAATCAGTTAACAACAGCCACACATCCCAAATACGTACACAGACGCCCTCTCCCACCTTCAACCCCCATCATCACACTATTAAATGTACCTGGCAGATATTTTATTCCAACTGCCATGCAAATTTCCATAAACAGCTTCCTTCTTTATTTATAATGCTATTTAAAATTAATATAGACATCAAAAAACTGGTCTATTTTTTAGTATAGTTAATTTCTCGACCAGATTTAGAAATTTATCAGTTTTAAGAAAATAAACAACTTGACATATCTAAACAATGTTTTTTCAGTAAAACAAAGGAGGATGTATATTACCTTGTAAAGTGCAGAGCAATAAATTGCTTGGGTTTATATTATTTAGTGCACACTAGAATATAAGCCTAGAAGTGTAAGGGATTTCTATTTCATTCACCGATGTATTCCAAGCTCCTGGAAAAATGATTTGGACATAGAAGGTGTGGAGTATTATCTGTTAAATATGTTTTGACTTCAATATTGTTTCTATAAAGCAAAGATGCTATACTAATACACTCAGTTGAATTTTTCTTTCTTGTGTGGACTTTACCAATTTAAAAAATGAGTAGTAAATAGCCCAAGGGAAAACCAGTGAAAATTGAGGCTGTTCTCTATTAGCACCACCGAACACAGGTTTCACACCACCATCAAGCCTATGGACCTCAGAGGTCACAGTATTTGCTCAAATTGAATGCAGGTTAGATTATTTGGTCACTTTATTTTGTCCCTGTACCTGAAATGTCTGATGGATATTTCCTTGGGTTCATGAATGCCACTGCTATAAGTGCAAGTAGCTCAGTAGGTTAGGAGTAATTAATAAAGTAGCTTAATTAATAAAGTAGCTTAATCCTAGGATTGTGGGAAATGCTGCAGGAAACAGAACTGAGGCGCAGAGAGACAGAAGAAATGATGACATTCCAGTTTTTAGATTTCCTCTCATCAGCCCTGCACCCCAAAACTGTGCAGGAAGGACGTCTGCCTGCGCTTTCCTGCGGAACACCACTGGCTCCCTGCTTTCAGAAGAATAGTAGCAACAAGGCAGCTAAAGTGGGCATGGTTTGAGGAGGGGCTGGTGGCCTAACTTTTTATTATTTGACACAGTGTATATTGGCAATGAAAGGACCTGTCACCATTAGCATTCAGCTAAGTATTAATCAAAGAAAGGGGTGCAAAAGAAACTAGCCATTGAGCATACTAAACTGGGGAGCATAAGCCTGTCCCCTTAGCCAGAGGACTACACCATCAATAAGTTTAACGCCAACCCCTTCTCCCCGCATGCTTCTCAGGAAAGTCTTTTCCTTGTAACATTGCGAGAGCTCCACTTCTATGGGTAACAGACCCTTCAACAGGATATTTGTGCTAGATTGTTTTACACACACACACACACACACACACACACACACACATGGAAATCAGAGCACTAGTTTCCCTTCAGGTCTAGTTCTCTGACCAGAATACATTTCCATAACATCATGTCCCTCCTTGCTTTTCAGGAAATGCTTTCTCACTTTCTCAGGGAATTAGTGTTACTTTGGGAACATTGGAACTTAAAATAGCAGATGTCAATACTGAAAAAGTAGTCAAATGCAATTACAACTACTTTACAGTGTAAATTTTAGATGGAGCATATCCCAATCAAAGTGCAGTAAATAATTTCAAAATTAAGATTAAGAAGAACAAATTTAGTGACTATGACAGTCAGAAGTAGAGCTGTGTAAATATAGGTCAGACTTAATGCGCAGAAGAAAAGAAGAGCAGAGAGATAAAAATAATATTTAAGAAAAGAAGATTAATCCACTGCAAGACAGGAAATGAGTGATAATGGCTCTGCCTTCAACTTTTTTCTCCATAAAGAATACTGTTAAGTTAAATTGAACAGGCCATTGTAGCACATGTTGCTGACAGAATCACTCCGAGGCACGGAAGATGAAAGCACAGAACTAGCTGAAGGACACACCAGGCTGTCGTGAACAATACGCCTTCTTTTGTTTCTCGTCAAACAAATATGCATCCTGAAACTGAAGGATGCCTTTGTATGGGCCACAGAAAACTACTGTTAATAGCACGAGCTGATGACTAAATTAAGATGGAGTTGTAATAGCCCAGAGCTAATAAATAAAAATGAAGTTTACAAATTAGAAAAATATATATTAGAAGGCAATGTGAGTGAAGAAAGACCAGTACTTTCATAATCCTTAAAAACAGATTTGACACCTGGTAGTATTCCTACATGTTCGATTTAACAAACATAACTTGAAAAACAAATCCCTTTCAGGAGTTATTAATAGTCAATATTGTGTAAGTCATGGCGATGGTTAATGTCATGCGTCAACTTGGCTAGGCTAGGGTCCTCCTGTTTGCCAAATATCAGTCTAGATGTTGGGTTTTAGGTAAGATTGAACATGCAGGACGGTCAACTTCCAGGAAAGCAGATTACTCTTCACCATATGGGTGGCCCTCATAGGATGAATTGAAGGCCTTAAGATCAAAGGCTGACGTTCCCCGAGAAAGCAGAAAACCTGCACCAAGACTACAACCCAGAAACCCTGCAGCTCTGAAGAATTCAGACTCAAGGCGGCAACATCAGCTCTCGCTGGGGTTTTGAGGCAGCCGGGCTGCCCCACACATTTCACAGTGTTGCCCCCAGGGAAACATGGGCCAATTCCTTCAGCATCCCCACCCACTTCTCTCCTTCCCTCTCTCCCCCACTTTCTCTGTATTCTGAGTAGCTAACAGAACAAGTGTCACTTCTTGAGTAAACTCGAAAACTCACTCAAATAATTGGTTGACTATCATTGAGAAATTTGTCAAACAAATTGATTACCAATAACGCCAGACATCTCTTTCTCAGTGATTTAGGTGATAAAACTTTGATGTATATATAAATATAAAGTCACTGTATGAGTACATAAAAAATCTCAAACAGTATCTCTTAGACTATGAACTACAGTCCTCATATATTATCCATGTCAGAATCACCTGAAGTATCTATCTATTAAAAAGTAGGTTCTTGAATGCATCTTAGCCTTACTAAAGCAAACCTTTTGGGTGATAATTAAATATATTCAACTAATTATTTAACTTATTATACACACATTTTTGGCTGTAAAATGATTTTATATTAACCACAAGTTTAAATTTTCAGTGTAATAAATTACCTTTTTAAATGAGAATTACACCTTATACTTTTAAATGAGCAATTACCATGCAAATGTTTTGGTAATTTAAAATTCAACTGGAAATAAAATTTTCATTTATGTTTGTGTAGAACACATGCTGACAATCCGAGAAACATTTTATTCTCCCCCAATTTGATGGCGGTATTTGCATACTTCTGTAAATTTGTAAAATTACTGTTTAGGTACATATATGCACTTTATTCTAAGTAAACAGATAAAAATAAATTCCTGACATCCTAATTTAGGAATGATTCTTTTTCACTTATAACCAGGAAAAGTGCTTTGATTAAAGTGGAAGTATTCGACTCAGTTATATTTCCACCTTTAATCTTGGAAATATGTCATCAGCACCTTCCATCTCCATCCTTAGCCCTCAGGAAAAGCAAACAAGCTGCAGTGAGAGATGGAAAATAGGATGCTACCTCAGAGAACTAGCTGCCTGGGTACCAAGTCCCCAAACACCCTCTTTCTTATCCTGCTGAGTTGGAGCAACAGAGCCTGAATGTGATGGAAGCCTACTCCCATTAGGCTGGGTTACGCTGAGACTTACAGCCTAGGTTTTCATAATTATATACAAATGGGGGATGAGAACAATGGTTTCAAGTTCCCTTCACAAATTCTGCAAATCCCACTCATATCTGTTTTTATGCTGGAAAAGATAGTGTGTTAAATACTATTCGAACACGGCCCTTGGCTATTTTACACAAAGGGCTGACTCCATGATGGATTCCCATGGCACTACAGTTGGTTACATACCATCCTTATAGGAGATTGCTTGACTAGCCAGGTCATATTTTACTCATTCCTCTTACTGTGCTTAGGATAGTATCTTGGAAATGAAAGAAATTCCAATATTGTTTAATTAAATTGTATGGATCTAAATGTTATTTAGCAGAAATAAAAATATGGGTATTCAACCACAAAATCAGGATTTGTATAGAAAGACAAACATTATTATCATTATCATTCTTTGAAAGAGGCCAACTCAGATGCTTTTCATTAAAAACAGGAGGGCCAACTAGACGTATTATATTTTTTATTTTATTTATTTTAAAGATTGTATTATTTTTAGAGAGAGGGGAAGGAAGAGAGGCAGAGAAGGAGAAAGACATCCATGTATGGTTGCCTTTCACCTGCATCCAGCTACGGACCTGGCTGGAGACCTGGCTGGCTTGCAACCTGGTTATGTGTCCTGGCTGTGACTCGAACCAGTGACCTTTGGGTTCACAGGCCGGCGCCTGTGCCACCAGCCAGGGAGACGTATTACAATTTTTAAATGACTTGCTTTCGTATGTTCCATTTTGTACATGTCGTATGGTTTACCTTTCTGTCTCAAAAACTGGCTGATTTAAAAAACCTTACATTAGCTATTGATATCACTTGCACTAAACATTTGGATTCTAAGAGAAACATGTTCGAAGAAAGGAAGCAGCATCTGTTACTAAGTATGTTCTGTTTGTCTGAAGCTCTATGAGGTAGGTTGTGATTAGAGAAGCTAGCTCTGCCAGCAAGTCACCTAGTTTTTCCTTTGGGTCCCAGCTATGGACTACGTTGACTTTGTGATTATGGTCACGTTATCTGTAAATGCCATTTACACTTTGTTCAGGAGGAAACGAAAGAAGACAAGGAATGTAGAGCTCTTAGTACTTCATCTGCCCTACAATGTGCTCCATAAAGGTCAGTCAATTGTATCGCTATTTTTGAATAAAATGTTTTCCTTACAGTTTTACCCAAACACTTTTACTTGGACATTTGCGTATCACATTTAGCATCTTTATAGTATTCAATACAACCACTCAAGAATAAAAGGTGTGTTTATAGTTCCACTTGCATCGTTTTAACGCCCATGTACAAGTTGTTGCCAGTTGCCACTAAAAGATAAAAAAGTTCTCTGTTAATTCTGAAATTAAAAAGAGTTCAAAAATTAATATTTTGTGTAATTATATGAGCAAATTAAGTTTTCCATTTTGTTTCATTTTTTATTTGTTTTGGTGAATTAAAGGCTCCCCAATGCAGATCACTTTAAATGAGGAGCTTCGAGAGAAAGACAGCACTGCAGCCACACTTCCTGTCAGCAGGTGACACCTGGGCATGTGCCACTTGCAGCATTAGGCCCCTGGCATAAGCCTGCACAAGAAACTGACCCCGGCAAAGGGTAAAAACGTGTTCCCTCTGAGCACTTGAGCATTAGCCCCTGTCTGTCTCCCGTAATCACGTAGCGGCTGCTATTTCTGCCAGGGACCCACCTGCCTTTCAAATGTCCTAAGAAATACTTTCATTGCCTCCCACAGCCGTGAAGCATTCCGTCACTGAAATGTTTGGAAGGCATGACAGAAAACCCTGGCAGTGCGTGAAGGAGTAAATGCCTTCTACGCTACCTGTAACTTGCACACGACTGTTTTCTGCAGTCACTCCCCTTCAGGGGCTGGTGGCAGGCCGGAACCCCCTTGCAGGGCCCTTGAAAGCTGCCTCCCAAACGGAGTCCTATTTTCCACCTTATGATGATAATTGGTGGCTTGCGGAATCGAATCAGGAAAATGCTAGCGTCCTTTCGATCTTAGAATCTTGTTTTTCTGCTGAAGAAGAGGGGGTTAAAGACTATAAAAGCAAATCAGACCTAATATGTCCATTATATCTTATCAGCACGCAGATAAATGCATAACTACTTTGCTTAGCTTTCATTGATTTTAGATAAATCGGAGCAGATTTAAAGACACATATCTTTTGATTTTAAGATTTGCAAAAAAGAACTGAAGTTTCTAAGGAAGAAGATAAAACCAGGGTACATTTAATTATTCTTTTATCATGTTGAGAGAAATAACATGTCATCACTTTGCTTATATCTACAGGTTTGGGGAGTGGAGTAGTAACTCTCCAACCTTATTAAAAATAGTTATTATAGTCCTGGCTGGTAGCACAGTGGATGAGGCGCCAGCCTGCAAACCCAAAGGTCGCTGGTTCAATTCCCAGCCAGGGCACATAACCAGGTTGCAAGCCAGGTCTCCAGCTATATGCATAGCTGGAGGCAGGTGAAAGGCAACCATACATTGATGTCTTTCTCCCTCTCTGCCTCTCTCCCTTCCCCTCTCTCTAAAAATAATAAATAAAATCTAAAAAAATAAATAAATAAAAATAAAAATCATTTCAATCTATGTAAATAATCAGGTAGTCAATAAAAATAAACTCTACAAAGACAAGTAGATACAGAGATGGACAGACAGATAGATGTTCCAGTATTATCTTAACACTCAAGTTGCCTGGAAGCAGGTAGTTATAAATGGAACCTCGAAACTTTCTAGGAACACTTCTGAAACTATTTCCTTATGGTGAAAGAACTGAAAGTAATTTGAGTGTTTTGAGGGTCTACCATCTCCTAAACTGACCACAATCTCTCTGGCACATATGACTCATAAGTCTAATATAAAAAAATTATAAAATTTATACAGACACTAGAGATGTGGAATGACAAAATGCATTCACAAGCCTTTCACAACCTACTTCTCCGAGTGTCACCTGATGCATCACTTGGCATGTTGGGAACCACATATAAACAATGAGGGAGATCCCAGCCGCCACAAGCACCTGGCCGACCTTCTGTTTTCCCAAAAGCTATTTCACCAGACCGCGTAAACTTTCAGAGAACTATAACCAAACCACTGCTTCTAATGGCAGATATTAGTAAAACAGTCTTATTATAGTTTTGACGTACTGAACACCACAAAATATGTCTAATTTTTTGACCTTGCTTTGAATACTGTGTATTTTTATGCAGTTGAGGGCACAAAGATACGCAAAAACACATGATTACTTTAGAATAGTAAAATCACAATATTTAGGGTTATCATTATTGTTGAATATTTGATTTTTTTTAATGCTTAGATATTCTTTTTGCTGTCATTTCTAAATGAATAAAAACATGGACTTTAGGATCAAAGGGCCAGTGAGTGAGACAGGTCATAAAAATGAATAAATACATGTTAGAGAAAAATAATGAACAGAAAGTTACTAAAATAAGTATTTTTCTATGTATAAGGAGCTCAGGTCTCTTAAAGATACCTAAGAATAGAGATTTTCATATCCCTCTTTAAGGAAATTTGAACTTTTAGCCACTAAGTAGCCTAATAAATGCAATTCATGCTGAGAGACAGAATTTTTTGTTATGATCATACCCAGCACTTAAATATATGTTTGTGTGTGTATATAAATATATATATATATATATACTTTTTTTTTTGCCTAACCACACCCCTGACTTTAGATTATACTTCATTTGATTGCTTAAAAAAATAAGACCGCAAAACTAACAACAAGCAAAACAGAACCAAGTATATGAATACAAGGAATAACCCTTCAGTAGTCAGGGGGAACGGGGTTGGGGGGAGGGGGGAGGCAGAGGCAAAGAAGGGGAGCAGCTTAGACAAGAACCTAGTATAAAGGAACCATGGACATGGACAACAGGGGGATTGATTTTGGGGGGAATGGGTGGGTAGGGAGGGGGACAGAGGGGAGCAAAAAGGGGATGGATGTAATACAACAACAATAAAATTAAAAAAAAAAAATAAGACCTGAGGTTGTTTCCATTTTTGAAGTTAAAAGAAATGGCATGATAAATTGGGCTGTTGCCTATCTACATAAAATTTAAAACCTGAAGTCTACCCAGATTTATAATCAGAAATTCACTCAGTTCTGTTTTGAACTTCATAACTTATTTTAAAACCTGGATTTTGACTACTCTTTCCTCATATGTCTTATAAAATATAGCTTTTGTCCTAAAGCAATAAATTCTGATATGACCTCAGGCTGAAGTTATGAGAAAATATGGAGGCATTATTTTGTCACAGAACAGCAAAGACAGTAACCTGAAAGAATTTATAAGAAGGGTATGAGTCAAAATGCCAACACCAGGCAGTCCCATTATCACTGCATTCTTTTTTAATCCATGCAGAAATCAAGACAAAGAACAGAAGATCCAGGTATAGGAACAGACTCTTCGCCTTGCTCTCATTAATGACACATGCATGTCTAACATGATATTTGAAAGCAATAGCAAATTTGTCCTTATTAGCTAAAACAGTTTGTCAGCAAATTCAACCTTAGGTACTTTAGCTCCAGCAGGAGTTTAAAAGTATTTATCTTTGGTGCTTTTGCTAAAGTAATCACAATGTGTTCATGTCTCTTTAAGAATGTATACAGCCTATTTTCCATGTTCTCGACTTAGAAAAAGGAAAGCTATGTTTCCAAATACACTGTAAATGTAAAACTTTCTATTGTAAATATAATGCATTCATTACCTTGGCGATTTAAGTATATTAATGTGTAGAAAATAATATTTGAAGTCATGCCCCAAATCTCAGAACAAAATCATCTGCACTTGAATTTATATTTAACACTGTCTTAGCTGTATTGCATATTACTAGAAGTTATTAGTCCCTCAACTTGGTACTTTTGATGGACTTGAAAAAATAATTTATGACAGAGTTAAAAATACCTTCATGTATCTTTCAATCTTTCAAAATGCTAACAATCTGCAATGAGAATAGCAGTGACCAACTGGATTATATTTGAGACCAACAAAATATTAACAAATATCATCTGCTAAAATTTCTATACCTGGGCCAAATAACAACTAACAAATTAACTGAAACACATTCTGTAATAACAATAACAATAAAAATTGGTACTCTCAAAATTCTCAAAGTTCTTTGCCTATTTTGACTCATTTACTCTTTAAATAACCCATGTGGTAGGTGCTATTGTTGTCCCTTATGTCGAAGAAGAGAAAACTAACGTCCACAAGAATTCAACAGCTTGCCCACATTTCCACAGCTAGTGACAAAGCTAACACTGAAATCCCAGCAACCTGGATGTAGGCACACGCTTTAACGTGCTGCACTGAAGAGCTGGTGATGGTGCGCAGGCTGAGAAAGACTGAGAGGGAACTGGTTGGGGGGTGGGGGGGTTGTGTAAAGAAGCCTTGTGTACAGCCCTCAGGCTTCCTCCACGGTCCAGTGTATATTCCTCTTTCCTTTCTTCAATTCTCCTGGTTTGTAGGAGTCACTGGGTCTCTGCACTTCAGATTCAGAGATGAGAAGGATATGGCATCCACTATAGAACTAATTTCTTCGGCGACCTCTCAAAATGGTGAGCCATGTGCAGGCACGACTGTCTGGCGGAGCCCACAGTGGGGCACCTCTTGTGACCTCTTCTGACTGTCGCTGCCTAATCAGGCTTCAACTTCACGCACCTAATTTACTTAATAAGAGTATTTTACACAGTGTTAAAGTAAGAGTCTCTCTATGAATAAATGGGATGATATTCCTTGATTTTAATTTTACCCAGGAAAGAAAAAGAGCCAGGTTGGAAAGCTTTTATTCATCTAATGCTATCAATTTTAACTGACAGTTCTGCAATTCTTTGGAAAGACGTAATAATAGGCTAGCACAAACACAATTAAATTTCCTCAAGAAGGAATTATTGTGTAACTTCCTATTACAAGATCGTAGATGAAAAAGACTGTAATTAAGAAAGTAAAAAACAAAAAAAATTAAAAACTCATAAATTAAGCATGAGTAGTTTATATTTTTATACTCAGAACCTTCATTTTCATTTATATTGCCACTTATAAATATTTGTATAAAACTATAGGGTTAACAATATGAGAACTTCAAAAACTCAAATAAATGTTTTAATTTTCTACTAATTATAAATATACCGTGGAGGACTTTTCCCCATAGAATTTTGTTCTAGAACACATCTTTGCCTGGTACAGATACACTACTATTATGAATTATAGTTATGCTAATATCTTTTACCAGTTGTTTTTTAGTCTCATGAGAAAAAAATCATAAAAACAGAAAATTAAGCTATATTAAAAACAGACACTTCCAATTTTGGAGTTAATATTACAAACTTTTCCTATAGATCTATAAGTTATTTTGACTCCTTTCCTTCAAAAACAGGAAAATAGTACTGAGAATAGAAAATGCTATAGAAATTTTTAAATGCTTAAAAAGTTTTCTATGCCCTCTAAATCCTTAAGTATTGCACTAACTATACTACCTATTTGTCAGTGAATTATAACCTCATTTTTGAAAGCTATTTTATTGAACTACTTAAAATACCTTTGGTCATTAAGTTATAGGTAGTGTGTCATATTCTAAGTTTCTAAAGCCCCATTTCTGTACTCTATACCAGGGAAGTCAGCTGCAAAACATTCAATTGCTCAGACCTGATATTTGAAGAATATTCTTGAATGAAATATCACAAGGTATTCAAATCACAAAGCCTTGGTTAATTTTTTAATTCATCTATGCCTGTATTCGACAATCATTACCAAAGAGCTACTATATGACATTACTATACTATTAAAGAATGATTATTGGGCCATAAATGGTACTTTAACAAATTTAAAAGAACACGGAATGGTGTTAGCAAAATGGCGGAAGTTATTTTTAACACCCATGTCTCTCTCAGAAATACCATTATGAACCATTACCCATCCACAAAAATAACTTTATAAGAGCTAAGGTTTCCATGTGAGGGTTTACAGCACTTGGTGAAGAGCACAGATGAGAAGTGGCACACCTATGAAGTAGGAAAGATAGATTCCCATTTTCCATGCTGTACCTCCCTCAAGCCTAGGCGGCCCAATGTGGAAGCATTCTCTGCAGTGGAGAAGGAGAATACGATAAACGTAGGTTGTCATCAGCTTAAAATAGGCCCTCTGTTATAGCTATAATATGCCTAATGTAAGCTTTATGGTAACTACAAATTAAAAATCTCTAGTAAATTAACAGAAGATATATAAAAAGGAAATCAAAGAATTAAAGAAAATCATCAATGCACAAAGCAAGATGGCGAAAGAGAAAGGCTAGAACAAGGGAACTACAAAGCAATAAGAAAAGTCGTAAGATGTCATTAGTTGGTACTTCTTTATCAATAATAATGTCTAATTTGAGTAACTTCTCTAATAAAAAGGTACAGAGTGAAAGAATGGATGGAAAACTAATGCTATATGTTACCTATTAAAATTCAATTCAGCTTTTAGGATATGGATAAGTTCAAAGTAAAGGGATGAAAAATGTTATTCTTACTAAATAGAAACCAAATTGAGCAGAAATGAGCTAAACTTAGATAAGACAAAATAGAATTTAAGTTAAAAACAATCACAAGAGACAAAGAATGTCATATAATATTAAAGAGGTCATTTCATCAAGAAGGTATAACAATCCTAAATATACATACATTCAACAGCATAACATATAACTCTAACACGAAAATAAAAGATCTCTATGAAGGAATATACAGCAATGCAAAAGTATAAGAGAACTTCAGTACCCTACACTCAAAAATAGATAGACCATTCAGACAGAATAAAATAGCAATAAGGAAAGGTTCAACATAAAATGTACTTTAGACCAAACTGACCTAATAGAAAAGTTTTTAAATGTTTAGAACTAAAGGAAAATGAAAACCAATTAAAATGTGTATGATACACACACAAAACACGAAAGTACTTAGATGGATATTTATAGCAGTGAATGCATGTACAGTAGACCCACAAACAATGTGGAAATTAGGAGCTCCAACCCCACATGCAGTCAAAATCTCTGTAATAGAGTTGTGACTCTTCAAAAACTTAACTCCAGTCCCTTGGTATCCATGGGGTACTGGTTCAAGGGCCCCACACAGGTACCAATATCCAGAGATGCTTAATAGTCTTACATAAAAGAGATAAAACAATGCATACAGTGGGCATTCTGCCTCCAAGAATTCCCAACCACGCATTAAAAACAGTTCGCCTTTTTTTTTAAACTCACCTTTGATTAAATTGCAGATGTGAAACTGGGGATGCAAAGAACCAACTGTATATTTACTGAAAATAATCTGAGCATAAGTGAATCTTCACAGTTTAAACCTACGTTATTTAAGGGTCAGCTATAGTAGAAGAAAAGTAATGTCTAATATCAATATCTGAGCTTATATCCTAGAAAAGTAGAAACTGTTGATAAATTTAAATCCAAGTAAACAGAAAAAGAAGCAGCAATAAGAACAAATATCAATAAAATAGAAAAACAGGAAATCAATAGAGAAAAGCAATGACACTACAACCCGGTTCTTTGAAAATATCAATAAGATCAATAACTAACTAAAAAGTACAGCGAGATGACACAAATTACTAATATCCAAAATGAAAGAGGAGACATCACTACACATGCCATGAACTTTAAAAAGATAATCACAAAATTACATAAATATCTCTATGCCTACAAATTTGATGACCTTGTTGAAATGGCCCATTTCCTTAAAAACTACAATCTGACAAAATGCAAACGAGCAGAAATAGACAACATGAACAGGCTCCTATCTTTTAAGAAAATTGAAGCAACAACTAATAACCTTCTCAAACAAAAAGCCCCAGGTCTACATGGGTTCACTGGTAAATTCTACTAAACGTTTACATTTAATGAAGAATTCATACCAACCCCCTACAATTTCTTTCAGAATGTAGAAACATTCCAAAATTTGGAAAATTTCCAAACATAATTTGGAAAAATACCTTCCAAATTATCTTATAGAATGACACTAATATAAAATCAGACAAAGGCATTCTAAGAAAAAATACTACTGACCAATATCTCTTCAACAACATATTTAAAAATCAAATCTAATGTATTACAAATTTGTGTACCCTAACCTGTAGGATTTATTTCACATATGCAAATCTGGGTCAAAATTTGAAAAATAATTAATGTAATCCATCACATCAATAGCAAAGAATAACAAAGAAATAGCACAATAATCATGTCAATAGCTGCAGGAAAAAAACATCTGACAAAATCCAGTAACCATTATTGCTATGCTCTGGGTAAACTAGGAACAGAAGAGAACATCTTCAACATGATAAATTTCAAAAAACCCTATAGCTATCCCACACTTGATGGTGAGGAAAATCAGTTTTCCCAGTAAGATTAGCAGCAAGGCATATGCTTTTTCACCTTTTTCAACCTTTTACTGGAGAGCTTACTAATGACATAGGCATAAACCATAACACATATAGATTGGCAAGAAAGTCATAAAACTGTCTTTGTTCCCAGAAGACCCAAACACTAGTGGAACTAGTAAGTGATTATAGGAAGGCTCAGAATGCAACCGTTAATGAACAGAAGTCAAATACTTTCCTATATAATAGGCCCACTGATTCCCTCTTGTCAACATTCCAAAACTATTTTAACACAAGTTTATGTGATTCTGCTATTTCTCCTTTTACTACTAAAACCTCTTCATTGTTACTGATAAAGTATCTGATAAATGATGTATAAAAAGATCAGCAAACTTTGTAAAATGAAGGCTAGATAGTAGTCAGTGTAAGCTTTCTGAGCTACATGGTGCCTGTTACAATTCAACGTCTACTGTTATAAAAAGAAAGCCGCCAGACAAGGTGAAAGGAAGGGGCTGGGCTGAGTTCCAACAAAATATCACTTACAGACACAGGCAGCAGGTGCTGTTTGGCTTGTTAGCGCTGGTTTGCCAGCCCCTGGTCTAGGCCCATACTACAAACACCCTGGTTCCCTCTTCTGTGTTCCCACTGGCTTCACCCAACTCTACCCACGCTGTGGTTCCACACAATACCACCCACCATCCTGTGCTGCAAGCATCAGCACAGAATCTCTCTTCCAGACTCAGTGGTAAGTGTGTACAGGTCAGATCACATTTAAAGGCCAGAAGAGGCCCTGGCTGGTGGCACAGTGGAAAAAGAACCTGCCTGCGAACCCAAAGGTTGTTGGTTCGATTCCCCAGCCAGGGCACATGACCAGGTTTCAAGCCAGGTCTCCAGCTAGGTCTGTGGCTGGAGGCAGGTGAAAGGCAACCATACACTGATGTCTCTCTTCCTCTCTGCCTCTCTCCCTTTTCCTCTCTTTAAAAATAATAAAATTTTTTTAAATCTTAAAAAAAAATAAAATAAAAGATAATCATTTTTAGTCCTGGTTGATGGCACAGTGGGCAAGGCGCCAGCCTGCTGACCCAAAGGTCGCTGATTCAGTTCCCAGCCAGGGCGCGTAACCAGGTTGCAAGCCAGGTCTCCAGCCAGGTTCACAGCTGGAGGTAGGTGAAAGGCAACCATACATTGAGATCTCTCTCCCTCTCTCTCTTCCCTTCTCTCTAAAAATAATAAATAAAATATTTTATTAATAAACAAAAAAAAATTTCTCTTATAATTGAAAAATGTTGGAAATACAACAGAAATATATATCAAGAATATAAAAGATTTTAGGGTTATAATATTATATAAAACTTTTAATTCGAGACTAAAATTGTGTAATACATAATTTGTTTGGATAGAAAAAAGTTATTAAAGGTCAATGTCAACCCCCAGGTGGTGCTAATAATGGTGATACTCTTTAGGTTATATGCTTTGCATATGAAACTTTACTAAATATATACACACATCATATTATCAAAAATTTAAAAATATTCATCACATTTTTAAAAGAGATATACATATCTATCTTTTGGCACATATAATACTTTATCTTATAAACTTTTAAAGTATAGAATAAATACTACTGGGTCCTGAAATTCAGCACTTAAATCCTAATTGATTGATTCAAAAGAAGAAAAGGCTAGGTTCAGGATTGCTTAACATTTTATCCTTAACTGCATAGTCGGCATTAGCTGACAGATGGTGAAGGTCAACACCTCTGATTCTGTGATTGGAATTCAGAATGATTGTAATACAATAGAAGAAGAGAAGAAAATAATGCAAAGTAATTCAATAAGACCAAGGAGGAAATATACTAGTTGTACAAATCCATGATGAGAAATGATTATATATTTGTGATAATGACAAGAATAGATCAAGGGTGTCTTAAAAACAGAATGCTGATTGACTCAACAATGTAATGAAGTAGAAAATAAGCTTTAATTCCATATAGAAATATTCAGGAAAGACTTTCATAATAACTGCTTATAATTACACTTTATTTAATACCTAAAACATATAATTGTTATGTATTTTATATATTTTATTATACAAAAAATATATAGTCCTGGCTGGTGGCACAGTGGATGGGGCACCAGCCTGCGAACTTAGAGGTTGCTGGTTTGATTCCCCAGCTGGGGCACATAACGAGGTTGTGGGCTAGGTCTCCAGCTACATCTGTGGCTGGAGGCAGGTGAAAAAAGGCAACCATGCATTGGTGTTTCTCTCCCTCTCTGCCTCTCTCTTCCCCTCTATCTGAAAATAAAAATAATAAAATTTTAAATATATATATATAATAATTTGTTAATATTAAGAAACCAATGACATTAACACTATCTTAGGAGTCATCAACCATTAGGCACTTAGCAGTCTTAAGGATTTGAGAAGAAATTAAAGAAATCTCAGAAGGAAGATATAAAATAGAAATTTAAGAAGTGAAAAAATTACATAACTGAAAATTAAATTATTTATTTTAAGTGGCAAATATTAATCTTAGGAAATAGAAAAATAAATACAGATTCTTTGTTAAAATTAGCTTGAAATAGAAAATCTAAATGACTTCTTCCCAAATGCACCAAAGTACTTTAAACATCAGAGAATGCATCTAGGTTAGCTCTAATCAAGTTTATTTCATATCCAAATGATACTAGCGAGCAACTTGGATTTCTTCGACAATGAGAATTTTAATTCAGATAAATATACTATAACAAAATAATATAGTGTAAGTGCATAATTACTTTTGTATACTTCCATTATTTCATTATACCTTTAGGTAAGTTGATAAGAATGAAAATATTATCATACAGAACCATGAAAAAGATATTAGAATGCACCTATTCTCACTATCAATGGTATGCAATATTTTCATCAGTATTGATAGTAATATATACAAAAATGTCTATGGTATAGTCTTAGAATTAATGAAATACACCATTTTACATGGATACATTAAATGCGTTTTTCTTAGTGACAATACACTTAAATTGATTTTTAAGCTTTTAAAAATGATTCATTTATAACTAGTAAAAGTATAAATATACTCACTCCATAATATAATTTTTACTTAGAGTCTGATGTATATTAAATGATGTCTTGTCCCAAAGAAAAATATCAAAAGAAAGTAGAAAATATTTTGAACTAAATAAAAACTACAAATTACCAAAAAGTACAGAAACTTATATCAGTAAATACGTATATTAGAAAATTAATTTCTCAAATAAATGACCAAAGCTTTCATTGTAGAAAGGCAGAAAATGAGAGAAAATTAAATCCAAAATAAGTATAAGAAAAATAATAAAAACAGTAATCAATTAAATTAAAAACAGAAATTCAATACAGAAAAATTAATAAATCTAAAATATGGTTCTTTAACTAGATCAGTAAAACCAGTAAGCTTCTAATCAGACTAACTAAAATCAAAGCAGAAAAGACATGAATTACTAATATCAGAAATAAAAGAGTCATTACTACAGATCTAATGGACTTGAAAGAATAAGCAAGGAATACTATAAAAATCTCAATGCCCACACATTTGATAAACTAATTGAAATGGAACAATTCCTTGAAAATCAGAATCTGTCAAAATGTATACAAGAAGAAACAGACAATCTAAATAGGTTTCTATCTACTAAAGAAATCGAATCAACAATGAACAACCTTTTTTTTTTTTTTTTGAACAACCTGTTAAACAGAGAGATTCCATAGTCTATTCTACCAAAATTTAAAGAAGGAATCATGTCAACTCTTTATCGTCTTCATCAGAATACAGAAGCAGAGAAAATACTTCCTAACTCAATTTATGAAGCCAGTTTCATACTAGCACCAAAATCAGACAAAAAATTACAAGAAAGTAAAATTACATAGCAATATCTTATGTAAACATAGATGCAAAAAAGTCTCAACAAAACATTTAAAAATAAAATCCAAAATGCAAAAAAAAGAATTATGCACCATAACCTAATAGCATTTATCGCAGGTATGCAAAACAAGTTCAAAAATTTAATCCATGATATATTGACAGCTTAAAAAAAATATATATCAAATGATATGAATGGATACAGAAAATCACTTGACAAAACCAATACCCATATCTGATGAAAAGCTCTCAGTAAACCAGGAATCAGGAGGGACTTCTCAACCTGATAAACAATATCTACAAACAAACCTATGGTTATCATCACATTTGGTGGTGAGGAAATTGGAAGTTTTCCCACTAACTCCGGGACAAGACAAGGATACCCACAACCAGCTCTTATCTTTTATTTTCCTCTTTTCCTTTTTCTCTTCTCTTCTTTTTTGCTTTGACTATTTCATCAATATCATTCCTTTATTTTCCTTTTCATTGAATTCATTGGCGTGACATTGATTAGCAAAATTATTATATAGGTTTCAGGTGCACAAGTCCACAAAACACCATCTGTACGCTGTATTATTAAATAATTATAAAGTTATTTCAAATTTGCATTGCATCTATTATTTTCATGACTCATTATTTGAGTTATTAAATTGTATTTCTTAGTTAAAAGTCTGTTTTTTCCTGGTGGATTAAAAACATCTGCAAAACATTCCAACAAACAAGAAGGGGAAAAATACCAAACACTTTTTAAGATTTAATGTGAACAACGTACTCACTGTAAGGTTGAATTTTTTAGACACCTTTCTTTTCTAAAACAGTTTAACAGAAACCACTTCATGTAAGAAATCATTTCAAAGAAGTATTTCCTTTAAAACCATTCTATAGCGTTTCCTATCCAATGAGCCCCTGGCCCCTGTCATTTCAACAGACAGCAGAGACTTCAGTGAAACGTGTGGAGGAGGCTCTTCTGGTATCTGTGCTGACTGTAATCTTGGTCATCTGTTTAAACATGCAGTGGCATTTTCAACGTAATTAAATTTCTGATTGTACATCCAAAATTTGTCTGTGTATTGGCATGCATAATGAATTATGATTTACAATTGTTGGAAGCCATTAATTTAAAGTCTGTGAGGCAAGTCTTTCACAGCCTGACTGTACCATGAAACCCACTCCCTTTAGAAATGATTTGAACCATATTAATTGAACTTAAGTTTAAATATTTTAAAATTGACACTGTTGAGGAAGGAAACTTGAGTCTTAGAATTGTATTTATGCTGGGCTATTTTATATTCTCAAGAAAAATAGTTATCTGTACCAAAAACAATTAAAATAATGAATGCATCTGAATGAAATGAAAGTTTTAAATGGTTATGTTGTGTTTTGGGAAGATACACTCTAAGAATGACAAGAAATATTTCTGAATTACTATGAGAACTGAACACAATTGAACGTTTGGTTTAGGCTGTTAAGACATGTTCAAATTACATCTAAAAATGAAAATACAGTTAATTTTTCTAAATTAAAAACTTTTATTATTTTAGTCCCATAGTTCATGGTATTAGCAGACAACCTGTTTATGAAACTCTGAATTATAACATCCTTTGGGTAACCCATATTACATCTATTTACTATAATGCTTTAATAAGATCACAGCCATTTTGAAGGGATGATGCTGATGGACTATTGTATTATTCTTACTAATCACTATCTATAGCATATGAGTTTTTAAATACTTCGGATATTACTCCTAACTCTATCTACATCAATTTGGACTTCTATTGCATGTATGGGTCAGTTATGTGAATTAAAATGAATCAATTTTCAAAATATTCTACTTAAATATTATAGATTATTAAACATGTTTTAAAATACTGGAAAAGTTAAAATAAAACAATATTGCCTATAAATAATCATTAAATCATAAGAACAGCATTCACAAAATTTAGTGCCCCAAACCAATGTACTAGGATTCATTGCAGCAACCTTTGGCTTAGCTGTTACACTAATTACCCTAATATATTAAGATATTCATTCTTTGAGATTTTGAGATATTAAGCCTCAATGTGTAGTGTATAAGAAAAATTAGAGAAGCCCTTATTTGTATCAATTCCTAAGTAACTAGATAAATTTTATAGACCAAGACATTAATATTAACACAGAACTTTAATCTTTTCCTCCTCTTACTTAGCTAACCCATATAAGAAGTCATCTGGGAAATTGACATAGAAAATATCTCCTGCCTTCACAACACTTTACTTTTATTTTAAATTATGTATTTAGAATTGATAAAGCATCCCTGTTTTCAGGTAATAGTAAGGATATCCAAATGAATAATTACTGTAATGTTATAAGCATTATGAGAGAAATAGATACAATGTATATCAATAAATGGAAAAAATTATCTCTAGAATATTAAAGAAAATGGTTACAAGAAACAGACAGAAGTTACAAAACTCTGAAAACAGAGAGAACAATTGGAAGGTTAGTGTAGTAACTGAGGTGAGAGAGAATGGAGTCAGAAACTACAGTAGGAGCAGTAAGGTGAGAGAGAAAGGACATGACAGGAATCATGGTATTAAAGTGACATGGATAAAATTTGGTCACTAGGACACGTAGTCTGCAGATTATGTTACGGGAGGAGTGTGGTGACATCTGATTTTCAGGCTCTGGAAGTCCCAGTCTATTAACTAGAAGAGATCCTTGGAAGAAGCAGATCCAAGGTCCTGTGAAAGTTCAGGTTTAGACATGATATGGTTTCTGAGATCATGTAGTTAGTGGTGTAGGGGGTGTAGACTAGATCAGAAAAGAAGTTTGGAATACTAATTTCTATTTTAATGCATGGATATAAATACGATAAACATGCAGTGAATGCAAAGAGAGGACCAAGGTCTGATGCCCAACAAGGAAGAGCCAGAAAAAGTCAGTGAAGTAATGCTGTCCTGGGGCTCGACCTCCAACAGGAGGGAAAGTCACACAGGATTAGAGCACCGTCAGGCTGGGCCCTTGGACGGTAGCTGAATCTTGGTAATGCCCATCAGAAGACCTTTAGCATCTACTTTGATAGAGGATTACATAAACAGTCTCAAAGTTAAAAACAAAACACCTCCCTTCCAAAAACATTCTCTACTTTCACAAAAGTCTGTCTATGTCAAAGATTTGTACATTTTACTTCATTTTAAAATAACAGATGTAATTTTAAAAGCTTACCAAAGTTTAATTATAAGTCTTGTACTTGAAATATTGAATATTATTTCCTAAGGCTTTTTTTTTTTTTTTTACCTTTTAAGTAAAACTCTATTTTATAACTTTTAAAAATCAAGCAGAGCCAATTTTCTTATTTTGATTATTAAAACTATTACACTAATTTATTTTAATACTGACCTAATAAAATCGTTGGTTTCTACTGAGAAGGTAATTGGTGTCAATTTTGAAATGGCCATTATAAGAGAAAAATTAAGCATATATTTTATCTACTAATTCTACTACTTATTTTAATATAATTATCTACAAAGAATTGTAGAAGATGGAAAAGTTTTTTAAAACTTACAATTGCAACAGTAGCAAAGTGACTTCAAGTATAAACAAGACAATCACAATGAGGGACGGAAAAGCAAAATTAAAACTTCTCTTTTCTACTATAGTTTACAGCTCTAAAAAAAATTGTGAAGCTGCATAGTTAATAATCACCTTATAATTTAGAGAAAAATATTTTACCCAATCACAATTTTATTATAAAACTATGAAATCATAAATTGAAACACTTTTTAAACTTACCATATTTTGCACCTAATATATATTGAATGATCTTAAAAGTTAACATTTCTCAAAAACCTCCAAAGTTTTACTTCATTTAGGAGCTTTAGTATGTATAATTAAGAACAGAATTGAAAAAAAGTACAAACTGCATGCTAATATTAAAACAAGTATTTGATTTCTCATCCCATTAACACTAATCACTGTCCATGACCCCCAGAAGTAGGATTAGAATGATAATTCATAATCTTCTCTCATCAGAGGCAGTTCTGGTAAGAATTCACTTGTTTTACAGTGGTTCTTTGGATAGAAGGGCCAGTAGATTTGGAACATTGTAATCACACTAAAGGCTTTGTTATTGCAACATAATTAAATTCTAGATTTAGTGAATTACATACAAAAGTACACCTACTTGCCAGTGGGAGTAATTTGCCCTACAGAAATCTGTTGTAATATTTAAATGAAATTGTTAATCGGGGACTTTTACAACTGCACCTGCTCTGATTTTTAGCATGAAACTGTAATCACTGTCAGTTCTCCCAGACCTGGGCAGAAGGTAACCATCAGCACAACAGAAACGACCACGGAGAAACCCCAGGTGGTGTCACCTGTCTCTGCTAAAGAGTGAGAAGGTCCAGGACAGAACACGCCAGGGAGAACCATAGCAGGAAACTCGGAGTTTCTGAAAATGTCACAAAAACCAAAGGAACTGCCTAAGAAAGTTCGGTGATAAATTGATGTAGTTAGGGAAGAAAAGTTTAATTAAACAGATTATGGTAAATCCTCTTATTCTTAAAGAAAGATTTGGGAAGAGAAAAGCAGTTTGACAATTAAGCAAAAGTCCCACAGACCTTTTTAAGTTAATCATGTTATCTTAAAAATTGTAACAACAATAACACCACCACCACCACCTCTGGGTTTCTACAGGGTCATTTTGGAGCACCTGCAATGTGTTATAAGACACTGCAGCAAGTCTTTCTTTCAGAGAAAGGGTTATGCTATGGCTTGAAAATTATTCATACGTTACTTGGAAGTAATTTCTCCTCCTTGTTGGAATAGTTCCACAATTCTAAAATTTGCTCTGCGTGGGTATTACACGTATTGAAAATGGATTTGTACTTTCCTAACAGAACACATGTGACTCATCAGACTGTCAGTTTTGCAAGATTTAAAGTTACGCATTATGCTATGACCTGTTCGAATGGCTGCTATCAACAGGAGAGGTAGCAACACGTGTTGGAGAGGTTATGGAGGGAAAGGAACCCTCATTCACGGCTGGTGGGAATGTAAACTGGTACAAACCCTATGGAAAACAGTATGGAGGCTCCTCTAAAAATTAAGAATAGAGCTACCATATGACCCAGCAACCCCTCTCCTGGGCTTTTAGTCAAAAAACATTGAAAACATTTATTCCAAAGATATATACACCCCTATGTTGGCTGCAGCATTATTCACAGTGGTCAAGGCATGGAAGCAAACTAAGTGTCCTTAGAGGGATAACTGAATAAAGAAGATGTGGGTCATGTGTGAAATGGAATACTACTCGGCCACAAGGAAAAACGAAACACTACCATTTGGACAAAATAAGTGGATCTTGAGAATATCATGCTAAGTGAAATAAGTCAGACTGATATGTGGGACATAAATCTTAAAGTAGAAAACAAACAAACAAGACAAACAAAACTCACAGACCCAACAGAGGCGAAGGGAATAGGAGTGGCGCCGGGTAACAGAGGTCATGGTGAAGGGATACGTGGCTTCGGGTGGTGGGCACTCAATGCAGTATACCGATGATGCATAATGGAACTGTACACTTGAAAGCTACACAGTCTTGTTAACCACTGTCACCCCAACACATTTAATTTAAACAAGAAAAAATGTTATGCATATGACGCAAGCACTATACTCAAAGAATTTCATGTTGTGAAAGTATTATGAACATAAATAGAATTCAACCTACATTCATGTTTCAAATACACTATAAATTTAGCTATTTATTATTTTATTATCTGTCTCTGCACTAAAACTTGAGCTCCTAAAAACAGGATGTCTTATTCTTCAGTGATGGACGACCACTATCCGAATGAATACGCAGCACCTGGGCAAGACACATAATCTTTGTGGAATTAATGAAAAATACAGAAGAAATAAATACTCATGTGGCTGTCTGCATGTTAAACATAATGCTGGGTTACTTGCCTTTTTAAAAAGCTAAAAATCTTTATAACTACATGTAGGTGGCAGAGTCTATGAAATGTATGTCAACTAATAAATGACTAAATACCTCTTGGAAAGAAAGGATAAGCCAATCCTAAATATCAAAGGTATGAACAACATCACCTAAAGAGGGACATTTTGACTTCTAATAATTTGTGTACCTGGCGGTTTGGACAACTATATTGTCACTGCTGACTGGCTGATACAATCTCACAGAACAAATCCATGGATGTCCATATTTGGAGAAAGTGCATCGTAAAACTGATGAAATGTGAAACACAGGAGAAGCAAGCAAGGGTTAAGGCCACCCTTAGAGTGTATTAAGCACAGGGAGGGCCAAGAACCCTGTACAATGACAAGGACCCTTTGTTACCTGGGCAAGGCTGTCTCCCCAAACCATTTTAACTGGAAAATTCATAAAACAGTACAAATGAAGTTTTCTTTTATTCTGTTCTTATGAAAGTGCTCTTTGATATGTTGACTGCCCTTTAATACAAGGAGAGAAGCTATCGATCTGGGATATTTGCATATTCAGATTCTTGTTACAATGAATTCTAATTGCAACTTTATTCATTAGCATTCCAAAGTTTACTTCTGGTTTTGTCCCTTATAATGTTATAAATCAGTTCCCTCAGGGTTTGATCACACTTTAATGCTAAAAGTACTTCTATTTGGGTCTTTAGAATGGAAGGTAAGATTCTAGAACTTAAGACATTAGTTGAAGATCTGCCTACTACTAGCCTCCCCTGATAGAAACCCTGTCTTTCTTGGTCACACTGAACACCCAAGAATTTAGCAAAGTGACTGGCTTAACGCATTTAGCTGAATAAACTTGACTGCCATTTCTATAGAGACCTCCTTACAGAATCATGGTTACCTAAATGAAACACCTTCAACTGATTCTTACAAAAACTATTCGTTTGGCATCTAAAATCTCATTTTAAAAGATGGCTAGGTTGGCAATATACCTGTTCAATACTTTCCAAGAAAAAAAAAATCACTCTGCCTATCCAGAGTTTATTCCAAGTTTAATTTAAATTCAATTTTTGTAAAGAGAAAACATCACAATTAAAAAAAAAAAAAAACTTACCTCACAGAAAGGCCTTATTATACACATCAACATAAACCAAGACAAGAAATAAAAATGTAAAGACTTTTCAGTGCTTTGAAAAACAAATTACTCATCTTGCTTGATAAAAGAACGCGGCTCATGTCCAAGGAAATGGATGTCCACGCTGGTTTCAGGAAAGGGAGCGCTCAATCCGAATTGGTTTGGGCATTGAAATCAGATAATAGCAAGAGACTCGAGATGCTTTTTTGGTGGTAGTCATATTAATGATATTTTGCCTTTAGATAGTATGTATAACTCTCTTATGAAGCACTTTTTTCCCAGAAAGCAATAACCTAGAACAATAAATTAGAAAATAAACCCTTAAAAGAATACATAATTTTATTTCCCACAGCAATGTAAAAAGAGTAGAAATTATAGTAAATGCCCATGAAATAAGCACCACTACTAGCAATAGTCCAAAGAATTTGTACCGTGTTCAAAGTCGCATGTAATAGGATATGCATCACGGCACCGGTGGTGACAGCCTGGAGTAGGGTGTGTCCTCACCGGTGAGTATGGTGCAAATCTGGTCCACATTCTTCCCAGAGACCAGACTGGACGTTCTTAACTCATACATGGCAACGTGGCTAGACGTTCTGATTTTAGTTTAAATAGAAAAGAAAATGTGTGAAATCTATATAACAGTCATTTATTTAAATTAGATGCAGACAGATGTTGCTGAGTTTCAAAGATGCATCTACCTCTAAGGACATGAAGTCACTGACATGGTTACCTACGAAGGAGATGGGGATGGGAGGGGAACTAAAATGACAGGAGCATGTGCTGTAACAAGACAAAGAATTGACCAGATCAATAAAGGAAAAACGGTTAATGAGCCGGGGAGTGTGAGTACTCCTGGTCTGCGCAACCAAGATGAAATAAATAACCACCAGAACCTTGCACACTGCCTCCGCAGCTACACCGTATCACAGAAATTGGATACGTTTCCTCCTTTCTTTCACCCGAACTCTCCAAAGAGTTCATTCGACCATTCGTCCTAGTTTTAAAAAAAAATAAGTGATTTACATCCCATTGTATTCTGGCGGCTTTTTCCGGCTACAGAAAATTGCATTTTCCTAAAACGCCTTCATTGTATATGCGGCGACATTGTATCACATTCATAAAAGTGAATCAGACATTTAATATTCCTTTCATCTGAAACCCCTCTAAACTGTGTGATTTAATTAACAGATAATTAAACACCAAATATGAGAACTGTAGGGACGTAGGCAGTGAGGCTGCATCGGGATGAAAGATGTTTTTCCACGGAGCACAAAGATTCCCCCGGGCTGAACCAGGCTGATAACCGTTCATTAAAGCGTTCGCCTCCCCGAGCTTCAAGAATGTCAAAGCCTCCCTTCGCACATAGCCGCGGAAAAATAATTACTGAGCCAAAAGAATGCTGCTTTGCGTTTGTAATAAGAGGCAAAAACTACCGTGTTTTAGATTCAGTTTCTTTGCGGAACATACTCATTTCTGACAGATTCTTTTCTGATGGCCTTCTCAAGATCTGCGATCATGCCCCTCTCCTCACTCAACCTCCTTCCTCTGCCTTGTTCCCCTGCGTGAAGAATTTGAGTTTCTGAGTTGACATACCGTCCCGTTTCATTTTTCATGGCACAGACTGGCTTTAACACAAGTAATGCATGGAATTCAGAGGAGTGGGTTGGCCAAAGTCACGTAAGGGTCAAGTTCAGAGGACAGCAGACCTGTTTTCCCAAGTGGTTAGAGTAGGAAGTAATCTGGAAATTTAATATTGGTAAAGCAAACAAAACAAAACAAAACACTTAGACCATGAGCTGGAAGCGTACAGAGTGTCCTCTCTATTAGATATGGGGAAGTGAGACCCGGAGGGTTAGGAGGATTGTCCAATGCCATGTAACGCGTAGTGGAGATGCAAGTCCAGAACAAGTATCTCCCCAACTTCTGTGGGCTAACAAAGCGTTCTACACCGAGGATAAATGAGCAGACGTGGACTCATTCCGCTCGGCTTTCACACCAGGACTGGCTGGGACACTGCGGTTGGGAGAAAGGAGGCCGAAGTCAGAATGAGATAATTGGCCAGGGGCAAGTTCAGAGATTCTCAAGCACATTTCAGAAAGGTTTATTTGGTGATTTACTGAATCTAATACATATAACACATGGAGCAAGATAAAAAAAAAGAAGCTAATTGTTGAATTCCCTAAAGAATCATACAATCAATAAAACCAGCTCTATACACTTCGCAGGAATGTGTCTTGTAAGTCAGCATTTAGCATAGGACTGGTATTCAAATGTTTTGTGAATGGAGGCATTAATATGTTTTTAAGATAAGTAATATATTAAGTATCATTATGTGCCTGGTACTGTTCTGATTGCTTTATGTAAATAGCCTCATTGATCTGCTAAAAATCCTTTGCTTTCTTTCCATTTTGAAGATAGGGAAACTGAGGCTTGAGAGATGAAATAAAATATGGTAATAAAGTAGGACAAACTTTAGGAAAGTAATCAAGGAAAAAAATATGTACCAATGTAATGGGAAGCACTTAACCCCTTTGAACTTCTATTTCAGTAACTATAAAGAGATGAAACTATCCTTCCCGTAATATTAACAGATTATTCAATAATAACAAATGTAAGCAGTTATCTATATTTTCCATTATTTTGACCACTTTTTTGCTATAAATTATTGTTTATAAGTTTCTCATCTACATTTTACATTTTCTTGTATTAAATATTAACATACTGTACATATATTGTATAATCACCTATCACAAAATCCTGGCACAAACTAGCATGGTATAAATGAAGTGTATTGATAGTTTAGAATTCAGGTTTTGCAATATACTTTCTGGGTGTCTACAAACTAGTTATTTAGTTTCTATTAGCTTATTTTTTTTCTCTGCAAACAAGACCAAGGCCATTTATGATGTTTCATTATGAGGGTTAAATTAAAAATATATATGTGCATGAATGTAATACTTTATAGATAGTAGGTAAGTCAAAGTAGAAACTGTTATTACATTTGTCAATGTCATTCTATGAATGAAATTCTACTCTTTAATAAAAAACATGGTGATAATTATCAAACTCTGAGTCGTGTGTTTTAGGTTTTAGTCTGAGAATGCAAGGTTGGTACAATATTGCAAATCAATAAATACGATACATCGAATAAACTAAATGAATAAAAACCACGTGATCATGTCAATAGGTGCAAAAATACTTTGATAAAATCCAGTACCAATTTATGATAAAAACTCTTGGCAAAGTGGGAGTAGAGGGCAAATACCTAAATATAATAAAGCCCCCACATGCCAAACCCACTGCCAGCATCATATTCAACATGCTAAAACTAAAACCATGCCCCTCAAGTTTGGGGACAAGACAGGGATGCCCAATTTCACCTCTCTTACTCAACACAGTACTGGAAGTCCTAGCCACAGCAATCAGACAAGAAGAAGAAATAAAAAAAGAAGTAAAACTACCATTATTTGCCGATGACATAATATTGCACCCTAAAGATTCCACCAAGAAGCTCTTAAAACTGATAAATGAATTCAGTATAGTAGCAGGATACAAAATTGATATCCAGAATCAACTGCATTTTTATATGCCAATAATGAACTATCAGAAAGGGAAATTAAGAAAACAACCCTATTCACAATTGCTTCAAAAAGAACAAAAACTAGCACTGATTTATTAAAAGGGTAGATTTACCCTCTTAAGAGTTTCTAATTAAGCTTTTCCTTCCCTCATTGTTTCTGACAAGTTCACCAATCACATTCCCTTTGTCAGATCCAATGACAAATTCTCAGTCCTCTTATTACCCATTCTTTTGTAAGTAATTACACAGTTGGTCACCTCTTCTTTCTTGAATTACTCTTTTGACTTTGTTTCTATGTTTCCACTTTGAAATCTCTCTTAATTTTCCTCCCACATTAATGTTTTCTTCTCCTCTTCATTTTCCTCTGACATGAATGTTTTCTTCTCCTCTTATTTTTCCTTCGGTGTTTCTTGTCTTCCTGACATTTACTGTCAGAACGCATATGGGCTCAGTTTTCTCTGTACACGCACCATGTAAGCAATGCGATCCAGCCCTTCTGGGTTTTCAAGTGATGTGAAACATAGCCCTCCAGGCCCAGCTCCGGATCACCTGATTTCCAAACTGCTATATCCAGATTTCTACATGACACAACCACATGAATAACAGGCAACTCTGCCCAAAATACAAATCCCCACAACCAATTTCCCTTCAGTTCTTCTGCACCTTAATAAAGAGCATCATCATTTACTTAACTGCTCAAGTTGAACACCCTGGCGTCCCTGATGACTTTCTCTCAAATGTCACTTCATATATGTATAGCAGTAAATTCTGCTGGCTCTGCAATTGCCGTGTACCCTTAAACTGCGCACACCTCACCTCGCCATCACAGTTACCCTGGGGCAAGCTTCCATCCTTTTTCCCAAGTCCTGCTACAACAGCCTCATAACCTGTCTCTACTATTTCATGTTAACCAATGTATTCCTTTAATGTTAAAGCAAATGATATTACCACTCTGTCAGAACATTCTCTGGTTTCCCATCAACTTAAAAAATTCAACTGAAGATACTTTGATCCTTGAGGTGCTCCATGAAACTGGCTTGGTCACACAGGCCTCCTAACTGGTCCTTGCAAACAGCGAGCGCTGTCTTGTGTTAGGGCCTTGGCAGCTGCTCCTCTCTTCCACCGGGTGGCCTAATTCCAGGTACCTGCATGGCCTATGTTTTTATTTTAATTTCTGTTCAGTATGATGCCATCTAAAAGATTTCCTTGTTCATACAATCTAACATATTATCCTCGATACTATCCATCACCTGACGAGGAGTTATTTCTTCTTCATACATCTAATACTACCATTCCATCATTTATTTAAGCTCCAGGAGGACAGAAGCTCTGTTCTGTGTGATGTATTTGTAGAAGACACTCGATATATGTTAAAGAAGCAAACATATCATATGACATTCCTTGAAGCCATAAATTCATATATAGCTCCAAAGGAGTTCTGGACAGCAGCTGGGAGACAATTTTTCCTGAAATATTGCTCTTCACTAGATTGTATAAAATGGCTTTAGTGGATATGGTCTCTTAATAACAGTAAGTTTGATTGAAGAGCCATGTCAAGCTATTTGGGCTTTAGTTATTAATCTGAAAAGTGCGAATGACAGAAAAGTTGATGAATCATGCCAGTTATAGAAGATTGCTAATTTAATAAGCAACTCATTAGAATTTGCTAGGGTGTCTCTGAAGTTTAATGAGCAGAAATTTTCCCTCTAATTTTTCTGAAGCAGTGAGATGTCAGTGAGCTGAATTGATGCTTTAATAATAGGGATTCCTTCTCTACTTTCTCCCCTATATAATCCTCTAAATCATACTCACATCCATGAGTTGTACCAGTGTGAAAAATCAGAAGTCATAACTTATACTGTGAAAATGTATTACACACCACATGCTGTAATGCCTGAATTTAGCCTTGTGGTACTAGTTCATGGTTATAAAGTAATGAATATTCTAATGTGCTTGTACAGACGGGAAGCTATAATAATAGCAGTAAGGACTGCCAAGACCTTTAATGAATGCTAAATACTTTGTTTAATTCACTTTCTTTAATATAGCTCCTTTTATTATCATCTCAAGGAAAAGACCAAATCCATTTAACCATTTAATAAATGATAAATAATTCACTTTCATATGTTAGTTAATAATGCTCTTTAAAATCATGCCTTTTTTACACTCCAAATTAAATCTTGATAGGCTTCTTCCAATGCTAAAGCTCTTCCTCCTTCCACATGTAGTCAAATTTCCTAGACAGTTTAAGAAGTCATCATTATGATGACATGGCAGGAAAAAAAGTGTTTCTCAAAATGATGTACTTTGAAGTCAGATAGAACTGAATTTAACACCAGATCAGTCATCTAGTAACTGTGACCTTGGGCAGTGAGCTAACCTCTCAAAGGCTCAGTTTCTCCATCTTGGAAGTAAGGGTAAATCCATCACAGACAGCAGCTGCATGGCTCGGCTACTGTGTAAATACTGACCTGCAGTAGGCATTTACTAAGTGCTGTTTATACTCCACCACCCCTCTTGAAATACGGACCCATCTGTCACATTCATCCTGCCATTCTTTTTTGTAAACATTTCTTAGGCATCAACTAAATGCCAGCCACTGCAAATATATTGATGAACAAGCCAAGATCCTTTCATTCAAAGGCACTGTAAGAACCAACACAACTGTTACTTAATTTTTATTCATTGTTATCAGAACATACACAAAGGAAAGTCTCCAACACACCTGGTTACTTTAATAGATATGGAATTCACAATGAGGACAAAATGTTGAAATGAATTAATGGCCGCCAGATCAATGACTCTTCTAGAGGTATTTCATTTAAAAGGCTGAGCATTCTTGTGAGACTTTAAATTGTGTGAGTGGAGGCCAACAATACCTAAATAAGCATTGGAGGAATTAAGTCAATGTTTATTCATTCAGAAGCACTTTATAGATCTTACGTGATAAGTTCGGAATCCTATGTTAATGGTTAAGATGCATAATACAGGTGAATTCTGTGAAGTGTCTTTTATGCACTGTGAAAATAATCCTGACTTTTCTTTTGCTATATGAATGTAGTGAGTTGTTTAAATTTGTAATATTCTATTTATATATTATTTAGAGATTCCCTAATATTTAAATAAACCCACTTTGCAACGAAATTAAAAATTGACTTAATTGGACAAAAGTATTGGAAAAATGTGATCCTTCTTAGGGAAACAAAGGACCCTACAGAAATGGAAGACAGGTTACCAGTTTGCAAAGACAGCATCTCCTGACTACAGCCCGCCTAATCCCCACCGTGGGGAGTGCCCACACTGGGCAACTGTTGGAGGCAATCCTGACATACTTGTATTTATCTAGAGAGTTACGTCATTAGTGAGCACACAGATTTTTGTTTTTACATTTTACAGATACGCTAAACTCAAGTTCAGCATTGCTTCCTACGGACTCTGAAAACCATATTTAAACATGACCTTAGTTTTGCTTTTGTAATGGGAACGAGTCATTGGCTTCTCTATTGTGCTGCCAATAAAGCATATATAAACATGGCAGTTGCCAACGATGGCCTGAGTCTTTGAAAGTAGCCCAATGAAGAGGCTGAACAGCACTGCCAACACATAAAACACTTTCTCCCCAAGACTAGGACACCTGGTGACAAACGCATTCATTTGCTCAGCTACTGTGTGAGCCCCTAATTGATCATTTTTACTAAAAAGTAATTAACTAAGCACAATATAATAGTTGACAAGCATATTAGGAAAGTTGCTAAAAATTGAAATAAATTAGCTGTGATTAGAGCTAATGAAATCTCTAAGAGTACCAGATTTAATTGCAAACATTGTTCATACAGTATGCCCAATAATTTGTATCAGAAATCTAAATGAAGTGAAATAAATGTCCAAGTGTATTAAAGTCAGACTTGCAATTTCAAAAACATCAACATTACAGACTGATTTACTCATACATTTTCAATTGTTTTGATTCACTGTTTAAACCAAAATGTTATAGTATTAGACAATATCACTAATGCTATAATTTATGAAGCCATCACTATAGGTGTAGAAGAAAAATAGGTGTGAAGTTAGAGGGAGAGAACAATAAATTATTGAGATAGAACAACTGAAAATGCGAGAATATGGGATAGAGCTGATGGACTGACACGGTTTAAGGTAGACCTGGTGTCTAAAGGCAAGTGAGTTAAACTAATCTGCTACCGAAAGATCTTTTCTCAGCCTTGGCTGGTGGCACAGCGGATAAGGCACCAGCCTGTGAACCCAAAGGTCACTGGTTCGATTCCCAAGCAGGACACATAACCAGGTTGCAAGCCAGGTCTCCAGCCAGGTTTGTATCTGGAGGCAGGTGAAAGACAAACATACACTGATGCTTCTCTCCCTGTCTTCCTTCTTTCTTTCCTCCCTGCCCTTATTTCTGAAAATAATAAAATCTTAAAAAAAAAAAGATCTTTTCTCACCATTATGGTTACAAAGAATTGTAGCCATTTGGATTGACATCATACTTCAGATAAGAGAATTGACCAGGACCAGAGGGAAAAAAAAAAATAAGAAGAAGTAAATCTAATAATTAAAATCGGTTATAGAAAAACATTCTAAAGCACAGTAAACTACTCTGAGATATTCATCCCTCCTATTCAATGTAGTAACATAATTTCTATTAATGTTATAGTCACTGACACTGTTACTAACACTTTATGTGTAATTTTGGGGGTCCTTTTGGGGGGAATAAATGTATCTATTTTTTAATTTATTTTTTTTCTAATAGAAAAAATTTTAAAGATTTTATTTATTATTTCCAGAGAGGAGAAGGGTGAGAGGCAGAGAGGGAGAGAGACACCAATGTGTGGTTGCCTTTCACCTGCCCCTAGCTGGAGTCCTGGTTTGCAACCTGGTTATGTGCCCTGGCTGGGAATTGAACCAGTGACCTTTGGGTTCACAGGCTGGTGCCTTTCTAGTTTATTTTTAATGCATTTTTCTATGACATAAGTAAAACAACTGAAATTTTCTTTCTTTTTTTTTTAAGTTTTAATCAGGTTTATCGTTATTTAAATTTTAATAAGGCCACCGCTTCCAGCCCCAGCCGCAGTGCACGAGGGCTGAAATTTTCTTTATCATCTGATGATGTTAAATGAAAAAGCCTTAAAAGTCATGACAAAAGAACAAAAAACAGATAAAGTGCTATAATACAGCTAACACACAATATTCATTTCCAGGTCATAATTACTTTAAGTCAAAATTTTAATAATATCATTCTCATACCATATAAACTGATATTTTAAAATGTGTATCTCTAAAAACAGCTGTGTTCATATTTTTTTGTAATGAATAAAATAGCGTTGTATCCAGAATAATTTACTAAAATGTTTTCCATTAAACCTCTTCATTTATCATGCTAATAATAACTTCAATTTTTAGGGCGCAAATATTTTTTAAAAATTTTATTGTGTGCCACAATATGAATATTAGAAAACATTTAAAATAAAATATCTAAAGTAAAAACTGTGATTAAAAAATAAAGCATGCATACTGAGAAAGTGCATTCAGAAGAAGATGAAAACTAAAAAACAAGGCAGAAAAAGAAATAACCACATCATAAGACACATATATTTAAGAATAGCTGACTTTCAAATAGAATTGAGCTTTTTAACAAGCAAAATAGTCAGTTTCACAGTTGTTCCTGTCAGAAATTAGAGAATCCACCAGGAAATGCAGTGTCAACTATTAAAATGAAACAGTATGAGTTTTTATATCAGAGAAGAGATAAAAACCAATGACAAAGTCCTTAGAGATATTACTATACCAAATGAACTGGGTTCAGGTGGCTGAATTTTGCAGAGTCACTTTCTTAAGCCAAGGATATTAACAAGGTTATGATTTTTCAAGTTTTTGTGGCATTCTCCTACTTTGTAGCCTTCTACTAGGCTGGTGTGGCCTAAGGATAACTTTTGACAACATGAATTTAGTTTTTAAAATACATATGCTTAAGGCCGCTTTTTTAAAGACAGGGAAAGAATACTCTGTGTTGTATATTCAAGAACTCTGAAAAATAAATAGTTTGAGAGACTGAAAGTGCTAAAATATTTTGAGCTACTGGTTGAGGTTAGATATATAATAGAAATCAAATCAACATAAATATTTTGATCCTTCTTCCAATGTTCACAGAAATCTCCTTCCAGTAGCACATGCTGAAAAATTTTGGAAAACACCCCCCCCACCCACACACACACACAAACACCCACACAAAATTATCTTTTAATGCATGGATCAACCGAAGACAAACTAAAATAATTCCTGAGAGGCCAGAAGAAGAAAGAACTCCCCTAAGCATATGTCATTTAAATATGTTAAATGCTTTAGATGATATAAAATTTTATATCTGTATTTTTATAAACGTGTGTATAATGTGTCTATCTCAGTGTATATTATATACGCACATGCAATATGTGTATATATATATATGCTTGTATGTATATCATACAAACGTATATATGTAACACTTAATTTTCTAAATACAACAAAAATATTCAATAAAAGTCTCTCTGAAACATTATATTAATAAAACTGGTTTTATTAATATAAATTAATCAATTTGTCTCTCATTTTTTAAAAAGGCTCCTTTATCTCTCATTTTTAAAGTCTTTCATTGCCTTTATAGCAACAGAAAGGTTACTGACTCTAGTAACAAACTAATCTTTAAGAAAAACAAATAGCCAAGTGCAATGAATATTTTATTCACAATCTTGGTGTTAATGATTCAATTGCTTTAAATCTGTGAAATGTCAAAATAAGCATGAATCAACTAAATTATCATATGAAATGACACACTGAGGAAAAGGTAGCCTATTTGAAGTCGTCATTCCAAGTTAAAGGTGTAGATGACAGAGGCTTTCCCCTGGCATATCGCTGATGCTCTCACCCACGAGCCGTCTGACCAGGGCTGCTCTACACTACTTAGGTATAACAAAGAAAGAGTACTAAAGAGAAGGAAGGGTGAAAATATATATACTTGCTTCATGTTCCTTTTCTGTAGTACAGTAGCCCCCATTATCTGCAGGAGAAAGTCCAAGATACCTACCTACCCGGCACCTTAACCTCAGACAGTACTCAACATTGGATATCCTAAGTTTTCCCCTACACATACATACCCGTGACACAGTTGAACTCATCAGCTAGGCACAAAAAGACATTGACAACAATCATAAAGCAGAACAACTGAACAACGTACTGTGATCAAAGTGACGTGAATACGGCTTCTCCCTCTCAGATGATCTCACGGCCCATGCCCCTGCCCTGCTTCCCTTGGGACGCGCTGGCGGAAGGGTTCTGTAAACAAAGTGACAGTCACTCATGCTTTCTGATTGCGCGGCCAGAACACGGGCAGGTAACTTTTGTTTATGAAGTCACAAGAGTGAGGTGCTAATCCAATGTGACTTGCGTCCTTTTAAGAAGAGGATGACACTTAGGATGAAAAAAGTCCACATGAGGACACAGCAAGAAGGCAGCTGCCTGCAGGCCACGGAGAGAGGCTGCCAAAGAAATCAAGCCTGTGGGCACCTTGAACTTGGACTTCCAGCCTCCAGAACTCTGTTGTCTAAACCCCATAGTCTGTGATGTTTGTTACGGCAGTCCCAGCAAACAAAATACTGCTATAAAGTCTGCCATTCTGATGGAAATAGATGAAGCTACTTCAGTTTTTCAGACACATTTGGGTCCTTGATCAGTAGCCATAAAAAGGCCTTATTTGCCATCCCTGGATAAGCAATCTGCAGGGTCACGAGAAGCTTTATGCTCCAACTGGCATATTCTTTATTCGTTTAATCCATTAATGTATATTAATTTGAGAAAACATACAGATACAGAATTAAACAAATGGAAAAAAAGAGGATGTAAAGCTAGACTAATGAGATAATTGTCTAAATGGCAGAAGTGAAGTTCTCAAAGAATGAAATAAGAGCACGTGTATGTTGGTGTGTATATTGGAATAGAGGGAGGGGACAAGAGGGAGGCAGAAGAAGCCTAAGTCAGTCAAATTAATTAGAATTCTGAAATGCAATTTCTCCTTGAATGGTTTGGCTTGTTTTTTTAAATTTTCCATGTGGAACTAGAACACGCCTGACAATACCTCAAACCCCGGCTAGGTGTCAGGGTGTGGTGCATCACAGCGGCCTCAGGGTGTGGGGGCACCAGCAGCAACATGCAGCCCTGCAGCCACCCTAAGCACGCCACTGACCCCACAGTTTGGAAGCTGTCATTAGGCCTTTCTTCAGGTCATCATTACGACACCAGGAGCCGCGTGCAGCTGTTCGCCCACTGCTCCTTTGTCACCTTGGGCCTGTGCCCGTTCCCAGGAAGAAGGCCATCAAGGATGGGTTAAACGGGAACTAAAGGGATGTTAAAAACAATGAACAATTATATTGTCCACTTGACAAAATGGATAAATATATTGCTCCTGTTCAACTCAGTAACACTTATAGAAATGGAATTTTACTAATTTTTACCACATCATGTTCTCTACTCTCTTTGCTCTGTTTGTCCTTTCCTCTCTGGCATTTCATTCTAGTGCACACAGGACGTATTTGTAAATATTATATAGTTCCACTTATTTCACTTCTTGGTAAATCTGTTATTTAAATTGCATAAAATCTCCAATATCAATTAAAATTTTGAAAATCTAAAATGCTTAGCTGATCTGAGTACTGTTTTCTTCTACAATATGCTATTCCACCAGATAGTCTCCTGGATCTTTCTCCTCAACGTATTTTGAAGGCCTCTGATTCATTATCCTATAACTTTACATCTGTACTGTATGAAATGTCATGAGTGTTCGGTATTGATGCTGTTAATGTGCAGTAAGACACTAAAATGGAGTTAGTCTGCTTAAGGTAACCAAAAATTAAAATGAATTGCCAGCATAACTGTGATTTAAATAGAACTTGGTGGGCTTTTTTATTAGAAATAATATTTCTATTGTAAGTAACGCTGCTCTAAGTGAAATAAGCCAGTCCGTAAAAGACAAATACCACATGTTTTCAGTTACATGTGGGATCTAATGAACAAAATAAACTAACCAGCAAAATGGAATCAGAGGAACAGAAACAGGGAACAGACCAACAGCAGTAAGAGGGGGACTGGCTGAAAGAAGAGAAGGTGACGGGATTAGTCAAAGAACACACATGTATGCATGACCCTTGGACATGGATAATTGTGTGCAGACTGACTGTGGGAGTGGGGGAGGCTGGCTGAAGAGAGGCAAAGGGAGGGAAATTGGGGCAGCTGTAATAACACAAACCATAAAATATAATTTAAATGAAAAGGAAGTAATCTGCCTCTGATCTTGACTTGGATGCTGGCAGAACCGGAGTATATTCTGATTCTTTAAGTGATAACAGAATCTACTATGCCCTTTCTTCATTCTTTCCTCACTCTCCGAAACTCCCTACTCACGGCCTTAACACCCAAGCTTGCCAAAACCCTCACCTTAATTACAGAATCACAGGCTATTTACAGCCGTGCTGAGGATGATGTATGGAAGAGATAAAAGAACAGTGGAGAAAACATTGTTCAAGACGGCCCCAACATCTCTACGCCCTGAGCGAGATCAGGCAGGCAGTCAAGTTCAGCCATACCTGCAGTTTCAAAACCTGTGTGTTGAGCCCCTCACACCCACCAGAGGAGCAGTCAACAGTGCACAGGGGGACAATGAGACTTGAGGTAGGTGGCTGGAATTTTTCTAATTATGTCCTGATTGAATGATTCTGGCAAGTTACTTAGTCTGCTTAGGCATGTCTCTCTCTGTAACAGGGCGAGAAACATACATACAAGATTATGGGCAAGACTAACAGAATGCTAGTGTAAACGGTTTTATAAACTATAACTCCCTCTAAACTGTGATTGTCCTTTTTATAGTTCAGACACTTAGAAACTAAGCACCACGCTGACGGTTGTATAATTAATGGTCTAACAATGATGCCTTGGTCATCATGCTCTGAAACGCAGTTTTAAACATTACTATAGATTTAAGTGGCTGTACGTGGGTTTACAATAGAGGAGCGTATTAACCATGGGTTTCTGATGCCTTGACTGGCGAGTCCCTCCTGGCCCCGGGAGACTGCCCCACCCAAGGCTGACCAGCTGCCAGGGACAGTGAACTCAGCTGTGAGGCTGCGTCTGAGACATAAACCAGTCAGTGCGGATCCCACACCTCCAAGGACTCTTTGTCTAGCTCTTACAGGTCTCACCCTGGGCCACTGTCCACTGGAAGGCAGCGTCTCCTGAAATCATTCAGACTATCTGGTGCTAACCCCACCGTGCCTTATTAGCTTAATTTCTATTTTTCCCCAGGGCAACCATATAAAGGCTCTTGCCCCAGTTTTCTCTCGTTCCCGCCTCCTGACTAACTCTGGTGGCCTGACCCTCTGCACAAGGTCCCGCCTCCGTTTATCTGTGAATAAAAGAAATTCTTTCATGGCAATAATTTTCATGTGCATATGTTTTCCCTTATTTCTTTGTAAACAAATCCTGGGTACTCTTAAAATTAAAAAATAGTAATAATAATACAGTAATATTAATTTTAAGTAATTATTCTGTTTTAAACATTTTGTGAATATTTAAATAAAGTTTTAATTTTTAAAATGGGACATATTGCCCTGGCTGGTGACACAGTGGATAGGTGCTAGCCATTGAACACAAAGGTCGCTGGTTCGATTCCTAGCCAGGGCACATAACCAGGTTGCAAGCCAGGTCTCAAGCCAGGTCTGTAGCTGGAGGCAGGTGAAAGGCAACCATCATACATTGATGTCTCTCTCCCTCTCTGCCTCTCTCCCTTCCCCTCTCTCTAAACATAATAAATAAATCTTTAAAATAAATAAATAAATGAAATAAAATGGGACATATTGATCATTCCTTTTGTAATCACAACTTGTTTACAAAAGCATTTCAAATGTATTTATGTAAATACAGATATGATAACATGAGGAAAAGATAAAGAATTTAAATAATAATCACACCTCAAAAATATTTCTGTAAGAAGCCAGAAACCTCAGGGTAAATTTGAACTCAGTTATAAATGTTGCTATAAAGTAGAATAAATTAAATCTTTGGAATTACATTTTGTTAATTATATATCGTGAAGTTCTTACCTGTCTACTCTTTTGATTAGACACTTGTCTAGAGGGTGAATCAAAGCAGAGAATAAACCCACACTGAAAACATACTTTATCCTCACCCATCTTCAGTCCATAAATCAGTTAAAGGAGAAGTTGAGCTGGGTTTCTAAGCTATTGTGTTTAGCGTTTATGTGCCTTGAAAGGGCTTCAACATAAAAGCAGGCAGCAGTCATGGAAATTGTTACAAATCAAAAAGTCGGAGGAGAGTATGGCAGGGCCCTGACACCGTCATGGAATAAAATAGCAAATGTAGAAATGCACTGTGATGGTAGAAGTTAGCTAAATAAATTAATAAAGAGGTATGGCAAGGTTATGTTGTTTTATCAAGGCTGAACTGCTAAGAATGTGAACTGAGTTATAAGAATAAAAACAGAACACATTATCTGTAAAAATATAACAGTAGAAATCAACCACTGAATAATTAATGGTAAGGAAACCAACAACAAGTCAGACTATTTGAAGCTCTACATTTACACAGAGCACAAAGAGAATGTATATGCATTTGAACTTTTATACCAATGTGTATCTTTGATATCTTCCAAGAGGCATACTAAGGAATGGATAGCTCAGAAAATCTAATATCAACGCCGCATCCCATAAGTATTTCACCACATTTTTTCCTAAATGCCTCATGTATGAGTAGAATAGTGAAAGGCTGTTGAAGGAACCATAACCCACCCACTTGAACCAACATATAAAAGGGACGATTCAAACGTATTGCATCTGCATCACTGCCTTCTTCAAATACCCTCTTCCAAAAATTAAACTGGTTGGAAAATGCATTATTTATTTGGAAACCTGTCCATTACTCTAATGGTAATGAATTATTATACTAAAAGATTTTCTCACCACTCACCTTTATATCAAAGACGTATGTGTATTTTATCATGATTAAAAAATTTAAAGGTACTAAGTAATTGCATCAAAAGTTGATGGTTACTTTTATCTTGTTTAACTTGCTAGGGGAATGGGAATTTTGTTTTTTCAAATACCGACAGTACCTGTTATGTATACAGAACAGAATATCAACTTTAGAACAGTAAAACTATAGTAAAAAATACTTACTCCATCCAAATAAGCATTAAGCATAGGGAATATAAAGACTGAGTGTAGAGATACAAATTCCCAACACTGAAGAATGTCTCAAAATGATCTGAGAACCAATAAAAGAGAAATGGTGATTTTAATACCTTCCTAGATGTACAACCAGTAAATTTTCCTTGAATTATATCAGTATAAATATATCAATATAACATGCCATGGAAACACAAATGATGGAAATTTTTCCTCTGTTCTCTCAAAGCGGCCAGATGTAGTAATGGCAATCAGCCCGAGTAGGCATTTATCTGGGGCAGAGACAGCAAGAAAGAGTAAAGCGATTTCAGTCTGACCATTATAAGCAAAGGAACAAAGGCATGCATGAAAGTTCATTAAATATTTTGGAAGTTTTAATATATGAAGACTGTAAACAGACTGACTGTGAACAACCCATCTCACTATGCAATTTTTACTCTATAATTAAGCCTTCATCTAAATATCTCTAGACCATAGACTATTATTGTTAAAAGTGCCTTCTGCTGATATGTTTTTAATCCATGTACCCTTGCTTCAACTCACCTACTGTCAGGAATGTGAAAACACTGGACATATTTTGTGGAAGGTCAAGTAAATCACTGTTCATTCTTCTAGCTTTAATATCTCGTAAGTCTCACACTCAACATACAGTGCAAAGTTATTCATTTGGATCATCATTATAACTAAGAGACATAAATTTCCCTTAGTTTCTGTTACATTTTTAAAATCTTTCATATATAAAACATATAAAGTTTGCAGGGGGCACAATTCAGTTCATAAATGGAAAGGGAAAGAGGCTCTCTGAGGGGGAACATAAATGAGTCCAACCACTATCAAAAATAATATGGAAGTTTCTCAAAAAACTAAAAACAGATGTGCCATACAATCCAACAATTCCATTTCTGGGTATATACTCAAAAAAAATAAAAACAGGATTTTGATGAGAAATATGTACATCCATTTTATATATATATATATATATATATATATATATATATATATATATATGGCATTATTTACAATAGCCAATACTTGGAAACCACCCTTCGATGGGTGAAAGGACAAGAAAAAAAAGGTGTGGTATACTAACTATATAATGGAACACTATTCAGACATGAGAAAGAAAGATATCCTGCCATGTGTAACAACATGAATGGACCATGAACACATTATGTTCGGTGAGCTGTCTGACAGGAAAGATTAGTACTATATGATATCCCTTATAAGTAGAATCTAAAAATTCAAACCTATGAAAGATACAGGAAGTAAAACAGCAAATTAACAGGGGAATAAAGAATGGAGAAAGAGAATTGATGGGTACAAACTTCTGGTGCGTAATAATTCATAGAAATCTAATGAATAATATAATGAATACAGTCAATAATATTACACTAGATATAAATATTGACTCAATGGCAATCTTATTACAATACACAAATGCATCAAAGTACACATTCCATACCTTAAAATTACAAATTGTAACATGTCAGATTTATCAAATAAAAAGTAAATAGTGATGTCAGGTACTAGCTGCACACACCCAACAGAATAATGGTTTCTTTTCCTTCACCATGAAACTCAGATCAATTAACAGGAACCCTTTTTGCAGTCAGTCCTCATTAGGAGCAGTGCTCTTGATTCGTAAAATTTTCTCTGAGTTTACTACTCAGACACAGCACTCCTCATTTTCCTCTGACACATCTGCTGCTTTGGAGGGAGTTTACACAACTTTCTAGAGACCATTTGGGTTTAACAGACTGAGAGTATTTCTTTCATTAATATGCCTTCCTTGAGTGGGAAGTCAAATAGAGAGGAATGAAGGTACCCCAGGGACATTCAATGGTAACAAAAGTTTGCTATAAAACTGCTTTCTAATAAGATGGCCCTATTAACTAAAGGCAAATCAAAATCTTTGCTTGTTTGTTTTCCAAAGTGAATCTGGAAAGGAGAGCAGGGGTGGGGGCAGGTAAAAGTTAGGCTGGGCTGAATTGCTCTGACAATACACAGGATATTCCACTGAATAGAATCTTTCCGGGAGGAAGATCCTAGAGATGGAAATGTCAGGAACTACTGCAACCAGAAACAGCAGTGGCTAAGGAATGAACAAGAGGCTTGAAAATGTGTATGTGTTGTGAGGTCATTAACTTTGTTAGCCGTGGATTGTACAGTGTGTCCCATCTTTATTTCTGTCTCTGAAAAATCTTTAATAGCTATGTATTGTTCACTTCTGTTTTTTTGTGCAAGTACAGCCTTTATGGAAATTCAAATATTCTCATTTCTAAGGTGGGAAATAGGATTTAAGAGCCATAATGTTCCACTTCAGGGGTAAGTTAATACATACATATTACCTAGCATCTTCAAAGAAAGTTACAGCATGGAAAGTCATTACATAAAAAACAAATGATTTCTAGAATATTATCCAGTGATGAGTAAATTATTAATTGCACTCATTCACACTCAATAAATTTGTCTGCAGAGGAAAACAAAATCAAAGTCAATTAATTATCCAGAGACTTGATATGACTTACAAGTACCTTTAGATCACACACACACACATATTGAAAGACTAATTATCCAGATAACCATTTTGAAAAATAGAGATCACATACTGCTATTTCCCTTTGTTAGTGAACTAAAAAATGAACCAACACCTAGATAATGTACACCATGGAAGTCTAATACTAAAGAAACTAACCAGTCATATGTATGTATTTTTAATATAATGCTCCTTTTCCTTGTAGAAGAGTTGGTTTTAGAAAACAGTTCCATTTCTGCACAGCCATGCATATAACGAGTAACAAAACCCCCAAGATGATAGTGATGATATTACTTACAATTAATCTCCTTACTAGCAAAGAATCTCAACATAGAAAGGACAAAAAAGGACATTCCAATGGGGTCTCTCTTCATAGTCCAGAGGGAATGCTTATCACATTAGGCTATTCAAAACTTCCATTTTTATCCAGTAAAGTGGCATCACAATTTCACTTTTAATTTTACTACAACATAGCATTTCTGTTACCACCAAAAAGAAAGGGCAGCCAAGCTCACACATAAAGGAGCATCTGCTCATGGGAATGGTTTCCTTGGCTTATTTCACAGGCACATCCTCAGGCCTCATTGCAGACAGTCAACCCTTTCTGCATCCTTTGTTGGTGAGTCAAGGTGGGCAGCTAAAAACTAGTAAGAAAGGTAAGTGATTAACGCCACTCGGTGACTTTAAAATATCTCCTGGAAAACATGGTATAATTATTCTAAATCAAAGATTTGGATATAGTAAAATGCTTACCTTTTAACCAAGATAGTTGTATTTCTTCAAATCATTAGCTCCAGAGAAGGATTCTTATGTGATTTAAAGTGGCTTCACTAACCACTGTCAGGTTTGTAAGGTACATGGGTCCATCACTGGGTAGGTGCGTGTGGTCTTTTCCTCCCTTCGCTTTATAATCTCCTCCTTGTCCCCCAAGTGTCACCAACTACCAAGGAGCTAAGAATTGCTTTCTTTTTTAGTGGTGCCCTGTGGATGGCTCATAAACAGACATTTGGTCGGTTGGCAAAATATTGTACTATGAATGTCCACTAACGACATCCCACTGTTTTTAAATCTCCCTCTCAGTGTGGAGCAGCACTAACTCAGAGAGCTGACACAGGCACAACTCGGGGTCCCGGGGTGCTGCACCGTGAACATCAGGCAACTCTGTGCTTTCTTAGTCATTCTGGGGTCACTGGAGTGCTTACACCGCACTTTGGGTCAGATTGGGGAATAAAATTACATATTTCATTTGAGCATTATTATCTCTTCCTTTTCCCTGAGTTGACCTGAGGTCTTTCTTGATAGAAAAACTATTTTTTTAATTTTATCTTTAAAAAAGTAGTGAGTAGATATAGGTCAGGGATTCATTCACTTAAAATACACACATACATACACACACACACACACACACACACACACACACACCAGTAATCTTTAGGTGGCATGGATAATTGAGGATAAAATATAAAAACTATTAATACTGCAACATACAACATCCATCAGTAAAATTTGTCATAAAAATAATTGGTACCTTTAATTATATACTTATTATTTTGCCTTAAAATATTTGACCTCAAAAACAGATGAAGAAACAAAAGTTTTCTTGGTAACTTAGAAGTAAAATGTAAAATAAAACCCAGAAAGCCTGTGAATATTAATGTCAAATGGTACTGGATCATTAATCATTGTTTTCCTCCATCCTGAGGAAGAGTGAGGATGCATTTACTCTGGTTGTACTCTTCCTTGACTCTCACTATATTTTCAGAAATAACCAGCATTATGTAACTGATATCTATTAAAATTAAGCCCATCCTTCGAACCACATTAATCAAGAAACAAGCAACACATTCAACGATAAGATGAGCATTGGTAGTAGATTCTTACAAGGGAAGCCTGTGAGGCCCCTGTGTGTGCTGGTCCATTCTTTCTTCTAAATATATGATACTACAACCACTTCATATTTTGCAATAGCTAAGCATTAAATTAAAAATATATATTTTAAGCATTTAGCTTCTCCATAATATGATACTTTATGGGTCATAACCAATGAAGAGTTACGTTAAAACATTAGCATGCTATTATTTCATAGAACTGCTAAATGTATTACCTGAAAACAATTATAACTTTAAATAAATGTTTTTTATAATATTGCCAGAATTGGCTGACCATAAATCAAGCTAGGACACTTGAGCAAACATATAAAATATAGATATTTTCCTAAATTGTTTTCCTAAAAGCATACTTAAAAGAAAATTAAGTGTTGATCACACTTAATTTTTTAACATGAGTCAATAAATTCAAAGAAAACTGCAAAAGATATACTAAATTATTGTACATGGGAAAGCTTAATTCAACAATATTAGAATGACATCAATATAAACAACTTAATTAAAAGAAAACCTTTTTGGAAGCTATTCCAACTCATATATGTACATTTGTTTAAAAATTTACATTAGTTACAGTATTTCTACCTGCTTAGTCATGCACACACACACAGTGCTCAAATACAAGAACATCTGACTGATCTCTGATTGCAACAGTATTAAAATGATAACCAGAGTACTGCATTTAGTGAGAACTAGATTTAACTTTATAAATATTCATATATTCTAAAGATGAAATAAGGGCCTAAAGTTTATACACCAAACTCACAGTCTAAACATGCACATCAAATAAACCATCTGTAGTTTTCCTGATGATCCATCTGTGGGGGTTGAAACACGGACACGGAGGTGAATAGTCACAATAAATTTCATGAATTACAATATACAAATGTCAGTAACAGACATCAGTTTTACAAAATTACTAACTTTAAACTTCAACAATGGTTTAGTCTAATTGCGCAGGTTCTCATTTTTTACACTTACCTATGTGAATTAAGGGAAATATTTAAGCAGCTATGATATCCCTTTAGCAAATAAGAATATGGAAAATTCAAGTCATACCCTATTGACAATACAGGAAATCCAGGGAAGGAAAGGTAAGCAAGCAAAATTATCTATTCCATTTTCTTGAAAATAAATTTTAAAAATATTTTTCCAAACACTATATGCCTGAAGACTTTGATTTATCCTTAGCATGAATTATAGTCCATAAATTTGGAGTTAGTTGATGAAAGTGAAAATGTTTATTGACACAAATACTCCTAAGAATGCAAAGCTCTAGTAAACCATTATCTTTAATTTAGAGAGATAAGAGATTAGAATGCCTTTACATTTTGGTTACCTAATAATGTAAGATAAATATATGTTTGCTCTTTACCTTTACATCACAAGGTTGAATTTCAGCCTAAGTTTGCTTATTAATAAGAATAAATAGTTAAAGATTATTTTCCAAAAAGCAATTACCTAAAACCTTGTGGTTATGTATGCTGTTAATAGGAAACTGTGTTTGCTGAATTATTTGTGCCATAAGAATTTGAATTTTCTGACTAATCACCTATGACCTCACCAATCTGCTTAATTAATTCAAATATTCTAAAAGCATAGATTTCTCTGAAGTTAGAAAAGTATACAGTAAGAGTATTTTAGGAATAATTTATGTTATAGAATTATACACTTGAAAAAATATATATATATAATTTTATTTGTTTTTTAGGGAGAGAGGAAGGGAAAGAAAGAGAGAGAGGGGCATTAGATTGGTCATTCTAGATTGGCACACTGGTTGACTCCTGTGTGCCCTGACTAGAGTTAGAACCATAACCGTGACATACTGGAATGACACTCTAACCACTGAGCAACCCAGCCAGGGGAAAACCTATAATTTGACTAAACAGTGCCACCCCAATGAGTTTAATTTTTTTCTGAACAAAATAGATTAATGATTGCCAATATGTTCATTTTAATACTAACTCCAATATCTCATTCTTCTATGTTGTATGAAAATTCCTATTTTATAAATAGTATCAGAGGTTATCATTTGAAATTTTTCCACTGAACGTAATTCCCCATTCATTTACTACTAAAGATCTGAGTAGACTTTTCTAAAGGAGACATGCAGATCACCAACAGGTACCTGGAAAGATGCTCAGCATCACACACACATATCCATCCCTGCGTGCCTACACATACACCAGGAGATATGTCTCAGATACAAAATGCCTGATAGTCACTTATCGGGACTGAGTGGGTTGATTTAGAATTTGTGAAATTAGATTTACGGAGGAGACATTGAGTCTGAGACAAATACTCCTGAGCGTACACAGCAGTAATAAGCCATTATCTTTTCTTAGTTTAGTTTAGTTTAATTAAAAAGTAGGAGCCTTATGGGGCTTCCACGGAAATGTTATTTCATTAAAATTGTTTCCTTGTGTAACATGCCAAGGGTGAACAGGAAGTCAAAGATCAGTCTCCAAGTGGTTTCAAAATCTGACCACAGGAATAGAAGTAGTGGCTATATATATATATATATATATACACACTTACTTCATCAGTAAATAATACAACCAGATTTAAAAAATTACTTTGTGATTAATTTTTTTAATCACAAAGTAAAAAATTATTTTTTTATTAATTTTTAATAAAAAAATTAAACACAAAGTAATTTTTTATTTCATCATTTTTTCATTTCTTTGTCATAATTCGTGTATAAATCTAGTAATAATTATTCTCTTTTGACATGTAAACACGAGGAGAAATTATACAGTAAACCATTTTTCAATTTTATATACAAAGTGTAGTATGTATATATACACATATGAAAATAACTTATTTCCAGATGCTAAAGAAAATCATTTAACATTATTTAACATACCTCAGCTTCTATTATTTGTAAAAACACTACTTATCTCATAAACTGCTGTGAAAATCATGTAAAATAAAGAATGTCAGGATTAAAACATAGTACTGGACACATAAGTGCCTGGTATAAAATAATAGATATTTTTCTGAGAAACTGTACAACTTAAAATTTAAAGTATACTCATTAATTAATTTATAGATGATTTGAAACAGAACCCATTTCCTATGCTGGAAGTGAAAAATTTCGGTAGTACTTAATACACAATAGGACTGACATAAAGTTTTGCAATTTTCATCCAATGTTACAATACTTTAACTCACTAAAGGGATTAAACTTGTATTTATAACATTAGATTACATTCCATTTGCCAATAAGCCTACTTATTGTAGCCTACTAAGAAACCTAGATTCTATGTATAATTACAAAATAAGCAAGTTACAACAGATTGATTTATTTTTTATTATGTGATTGACTTTATCACCCAACAGGTGACATTAAAACCAAAATGAACCATGCTTGCAATCTGGTCCTCTGACCAGTCTTCCAATGGTCCTAAAACTTCTCACCCTAATGTTGTTCCCAATGAGAGCAGAGTTTCATAAAGTAGAGAAAGTATTGTACTTATGTTATTTTAAAAAAACATTATAATCTTAACAATGCCTGCCTAATTTCCCATGTACTGCTAAACATCAAGGAAGTCACTTTTTACATTGCAGATGGAACACTGCCAACTTCACCACCATCAGAATGTAGGAGGAGGACTCCCACATTGCACGTGTCTTTCGGTCAATGTACATCATGTAATAGAAGAAATTTATGGTTCTTACCAGCATAGAACTATCATGGTGAAAGAGTTTCAATTCTGTGTGACTGCAATATCAAATTATTTTTGGATTTTGTAGATGATGATGGTCTATCGTAGGACAGATTTTAAAGGTAATTTTTCCAGGTTTAAAATAATTTACTGGGTAAATAATCACCCATGCTTAGAATTGTTATCGTAGAAAAGAAATGCATAGAAAAAGCCACTCAAAGAAAATAAGTGTATTTTTGAAAATCAGAACCCAAAACTTAGATTTTTAGTTTCTTGCTCAAAGTCTGTGATTCTTCTACCTCTGGGAGAAAGAACTATTTGAATATTGCCTACATACATTTTTATAGTTAAGCCTCAACATAAGTGACACTATTTAAATCCATAATGTCAAACTGAATGAAGAACATCATGTACAAAAATCCAAAAATACACATGGCACTGCTGAATCAATATATTTGTGAAATTTAAGTATGATAAGTGATATTATTAAAGTTTATCATTCAGCCCTGTCTGATGGCTCAGTGGATAGGTGCCTGTGAACCCAAAGGTCACTGGTTCAATCCCCAGCCAGGGCACATAACCAGGTTGCAAGCCAGGTCTCCAGCCAGGTCTGTGGCTGGAGGCAGGTGAAAGGCAACCACACATTGATATCTCTCTCCCTCTCTGCTTCCCTCCCTACCCCCCTCTCTAAAAATAATATCTTAAAAAAGAAGTTTATCATTCAAACTGCTAGAAAGAAGTTAAAAATTAAAACAAAAAAACAAACAAACAAACAAAAAAACAGTAGAATTACTAGATGAAGGCAGGGAACTTTTAAGACTGTTTCTTAGTCCCAGTAATTTAAATTATTAATCCAAGTGAGTTGAGTGACTTGATATGTATAGTAACTTTTGAGACATCTGGGAGAAAGAAGGGTGGGCAGAGAGGTAAGATAATTACATAACATAAAACAATTAGATAAGATAAAATAAAGAAAACTGGCTTCTTGTCTCCTGCCCTGAAAGTCAGGACTCAAGCACTGTTGCTTCTAGGCCCAGGTGGGAAAGTCACTTTTAACATTCTGTCATCTAAATACTTTTGCATATGAAAGACCCACAGAAATATTTTATTTGATGGACTGATGAGAGAAAGGAATAAGCCATTTAGAATATAATAGTGTGAAAAAAACAAGTAAGTTTATTTTGCTAGAGCATTCAGAGCAACAAATGTTCCATTTCTGCCTCAATATGTGGGAAATAAAGAGCTTTCTCTCTAAGTAACTCAGGAAATGTCTAGTTCTTCTCACTCTCATTACCAGGGAGAATCTCAGACATACATTTATTACCATCATAGACCTCTAAACATCTAGCTTCCAAGAATCTTATGTTTTTAAAACCTTTAACACATGAAACTTGAAAAAAGGTATTTCAGGGGCACTGTGATGCTGCATGAGCAAAAATTTGATTATAAAGTAGAATATTTCAAGCGCTGTGAAAGATGCTACCTCCAGACACATATCTTTAATCACGCTAGCTACATTTATTTAAATTGAGAAAAATCACTTGTATACAAAAGAAAATAGCTTTGCACAGTGCACATTACTGTAAGTGCCTATTCAAGTGCGTGATTTGGTGACTGAACAATCTTCTCTTTCCCTCCCATCTAAACAGGACAGGCAGAGAGGAGTCAGGCTGACGTGGCGAATAACAGGGCTTCTGGTAAAGCATCACCATGAACTAAACTAATATCACACTCTTTCCCTACACATAAAACCTAATGTTATCAAATTACAATTTTATAAGAAATTGTACAAAAGGACAAAGAATCAGATTCTAAGATATCTTCCTTACTGTGAGCTTATTTTTAAGTAAATCCATTTTCAGTTTAGTAGTCTTTGTATCTTTTTATATCTTCTTTTAAATCATGAACATAAAATTTGAACAGATCAATGATAGGGGCATTTTTTCTCTCTCTACACAATTTAGTGAATTAGTAAATCATATGTATTTTATAGAAGAAAAGTTAAGAGTCAAAAACTTCCTGAAGTAGCCACTATGCACCAAAAAGGATGAAATCAGTAGTAGGTTCATTAGAAAAAAAGGCATAGTGAGCCCACGGACCAGTGATAAAGTATTTTTCCTACGCAACAGCTGCATTCCAGTAAAAACCAGTAAAACCAGAAGCCATTACTGAATACATATAATACAGTGTACCTAGAGGTAATAGCATCATAAAGGCCACATTAGCATGATCTATGACTAAAAATCCCACATAACATTTACACATCACACATTAGGATCTGGAATAATCTACCAGTTTCCCCCAATTTTCAGGATGTTTTTCGGGGTTGACAATTGGTGGTCCCTAATTTCCCCACACCACTGGCCCATTTAACAGAAGCCATGCAGTTTCGGGTCTGATTTACCTGAGACATTCTGACAAGAGGGACTGCTTCCGGGGCGGGGACAGCATTTAAAATCTTTGGGGATTTTAGGACACACAAAATATTGTCAATATTTTGCTCTAATGAGAGGTGCCAAAGTGGAGGAAAATTTCAAGCACGAAGAGGACAAAGATGAAAGGACTATCAACAAAACTAAAATTCTGAGTAACAAACAAACAAAATATTGTTCCTTTGGACCTTTTAGTTACATGGATCATTATATCCCATTTACATTTAAACTGATTTAGTTGCATCTTCTATTGGTAGCTGGACGTTTCATATGATGCTCATTAAATTGCACCTATTGTGTGGTACTTCCACCAGCTATTTGGTATGTTTGTAAATGCATCGGTAACATTTCTTATGCTACTTAATCATACCTACAAGAGAAGTTAGCCCTACTTCTAATATATATATATATATACATATATATATATATAAATAATTTTTAAAGATTTGATTTATTCTTTTCAGAGAGAGGGGAAGGGAAAGAAGCAGGGAGGGAGAAAGACATCAATGTATAGTTGCCTCTCACCTGCCTCCAGCTACGGACCTGGCAGGAGACCTGGCTTACAACCTGGTTATGTGCCCTGGCTGGGCAATCAAACCAGTAACCTTTGGGTTCACAGGCCAGCACCTTATCCACTCTGCCACCAGCCAGCTTAACTTACATATTTTTAAAATGCAGCTCAACACCAAAAAATCAAACAACCCAATTAAAAACTGGGCAAATGACCTGAATGAACACTTCTCCAGAGAAAATATATAGATGGTCGATAGACACATGAAAAGATGCTCAACATCACTAATCAACAGATAAATGCAAATTAAAAGCACAATGAGATATCATCTTATACTTATCAGAATATGACTCATCAATAAATGAATAAACAAGGGTTGATGAGGATGTGAAGAGAAAAGGTAACCCTTCCTGCACTATTAGTGGGAATACAGATTGGTGCAGCCTCTGTGGAAAAGATGTGGTATTTCATAAAAAAATTAAAATTGAACTGCCTATGACCCAGCAATTACACTCTGAGATATACCCGAAAGAACTCAAAACACTAATGTGAGGAAATATATGTACCTTTATGTTCATTGCAGCATTATTTATAAGAGCCAAGGTTTGGAAGCAGTCCAAGTGTCTATCAGTAAACAAGTGGAAAAAAAGCTGTGGTCAATTTTGGCAGTGGAATACTACTTGGCCATAAAAAAGAAGGAAATCTTACCTTTGTGACAGCACGGATGGGCATGGATAATATCATGCTAAATAAAAGACACTAGCCAAATAAAGACAAATACCAAATCATTTCACTTATAGGTGGAATCTAAGGAACAAAATAAACAAACAAAATCACAGATACAGAGAACAGATGGACAGCTGTCAGAGTGAAGGAGGTTGGAGGGTTTGTTGAAACAAGTGAAGGATGAAGGAGAAAAAAAAGAACCTAATAGTCAGATAGAAGTATGGTGATTACCAGAGGGAAAGTGAGGTGGAGGAGGTAGAAGAGGGTAAAAGGGGAATAAATGGTGTTAGGAAACTTGATTTTGGGTGATAAAAACACAGTACAATATACAGATAGTGTTTTACAGAATTGTACACTTGAAACCTACATAATATTATTCACCAATGTCGGCCAATAAACTCAATATTATATATACATGTATATGAGGTATATCCTGAAAGTATCACACCAATGTCAATATAATTAAAACTATATATATATATATATATATATATATATATATATATATATCTCCAACTTGAGCTGAATTTTCTTTATTCCATTATTTTTTCATTACCATTTTATTTATTTGGAATTTATTGAGTGACCATAGTTAATAAGATTATATAGATTTTAAGTATATAGTTCCATGATAGATCATCTGTATATTGTATGGTATTTATTTTTAAAATTTTCAATTACAGTCGATTTAATAAATTAGGCTCAGTTATACGGCCTAGTGGTTAGACATTTACAAATGATCCACTCAATAATTCTAGTACCCCCAGTGCCTTACATTGTTATTACAGTATTTTTTACTGTAGTCTCTATGCCTTACATTCTCTGCAACTGTTTTTCCTTAAATTACTTATCACCATTGAATTTATTATAGTAGTCAATACGTTAATTCTATAGCCCCACTGGACTACAGGCTCTATGAGAGGAGGGACAGTCAGCTACATCATTTACATTACCAGCAACTAAAATATTGCCTGGCATGTATGACACAATAAATATTTGTGGAATGAGTCAATTAGTAAAATGGATCACCATGTTATTAACCGGGCAGAAGGCAAAATGAAATAGAAATGGCACAGGTGTTTGAAAAGAAAGCATAAGAATATGTTACTGGGGGTAGTTCAGTTGAGACTCTAATGAGTTCAATTCCAATAGGGGTATCAGGGTTTCAGGCTAATGTAAAGATATTCTGTGCCTCCAAATAAAAAAATATAAAATCATTAAGGTCTATTTTATGTTTAAGGACAGTGATAGGCCAGTGATACCTATATAACAGATATGTCTGAAATAGTAGGCATGTGTTATTATTTCTTATAATAGTTGCATTGACAGCAACTGGATTCTTTTCATTTTATGGAAACTCTCAGTTGTGTGATAGGACAGCTCCCTTTTCCCCAATAGCTACCGTCAGTCTTGGAGGCCAATTTCTGGGCTACTCTAGTGCATTTTTCTCTGCTAATGGACTATATCCTGAGCCTTACTCTTGGCCTGTTTTCTCCCATGCCATTCCTTACTCTATCATCTTGTTCTAAGCAAATTTTCTTAAAATTTTGCATTCATCTGTTTCTCTTATTAAGTAATGTGCTTTAAGAATTCTAGGAACATCATCCTTGCCCCATATGTCCTAACTTTTATGTAAAGTAATACACGTATGTAGGATGTACATGTTTTTATATAAAACTATCTTACATTTGGTTATTTTTTTTATTTATTAATTTGAGAGGGGGGACGATGTGGGGATAGAGAGAAAGATTGATTTGTTGTTCCACTTAATTACATATTCACTGGTTGATTCTTTTATACCCCGTGACTAGGATCAAATACAAAACTTTGGCTTGTCAGAATGATGGTCTAACCAAGTGAGATACCTAGCCAGGGTAATTAGGTTTTTATTAAGAACAGAATAAGAACAAGTTTAAAAGACTTACTGTATATTGTCTGTAAGACACTTATTACAATAGCAATTGAGAAGAAATGTTTTCAAATATGCATACCTATCAATACATACATTGTTGGTATGTCCTCACTTCTAATGCATCTCAAAACCCTTTCTTCTTACTTTTTCTCTTTATATTGTATTTATTGGGGTAACACTGGTTTAAAAGATCATACAGGTTTTAGGTGCATGTGTCTATAACATATCATCTTTACACTGTGTTGTATGTTTACCACCCCAAATCAAGTTTCAGTCGATCATTTATCCCTATAAACCATCCTTTACCTCCCTCCATCCCCACTCCCTGGCAGTCACCACACTGTTGTTCATGTCCATGAGTTTTTCTCTTTGTTTTCTGTTTTGCTCAATCCCTCTACCCCACCTTCAGCCTCCCCAAACCTACAGCCCCAACTCCAACAGCTGTCCTCTTTAAAATAACTTAAAGTTCCTGAATATGATGGTCCTTAGTCCACTCCTTGGTCTGGCTGATAAAATGATGGAATATCATGAGTCAGTCTTAGTCACTGGAGCATGGAAGTAGGGTATAGCATTTCTTGTGACTCCCTCTTTCTCACAATCCAAAGTGGCAGGGCAGAGAGGATGAATCCTCTTGCTTTCTCTTGCCCCCATGTGACAGCTGAGCCTAGAAAGGCTCATCTCCCCCAGTACCTGTGCTGATCTGGCACTGCATGGCAGAGGGGACATCACACTGTCCTGGTGTACAGCTGGCAGCTTTCACTCTGGTTATTCAATTAAGAAAAGAGAAGATGAAGCCTATTTTATTAATTGGTTCCATCCAGGGCAACCTAACATAGGAGGGAAAAATAGTTTTAAAATCAGCCCATGTCAACAGAGTTCTGTATTGAATTTTGCAGTGAAAGTTCTAGCTAATATAACAAACATTTTTGTCCTTTATAATATCGCAGGGAACCCAAAGAGAAGAAGGGTTGATTGAAACCAGGGACTAGATTTGATTATTTTCACATTCCCTTGAAAAATATTTTATGTTAACATCAGCCTCATGTACTTCTAATATTTGAAACAATAGGTCCAGTGATGCCTACCATGATCACCCACTCAGAATTGTTGTCTTCCTTTTCTTGCCATGGTACTTCCTGGTCCCTTCAGCTTACTCCACACTTTTCTTTTTCCCCATAATGATACTAAATTCTAACATGCTGTATTATGCACATATTGTATGTTATTTACTTATTTCTTTTATTCTGTTCACTTCTCCCTTCATTAAATCTAAGTTTCATAAGTGGAAGTTTGTTTGTTTCATATACAAATGTATTTCAATAGTATGCAATAACACCTAACATATTATAGGTTTCCAATAAATATTTGAAGAAAAATTACTGAACAATTTGAGCTAATTTTTACAATATTTGAATGCATAAAAATTGTGTTTAAGAAATTTGCATTTATAAACCTTAATATTATGTTGGATTTCACAATGAGTTTTAATATTTCAATGCCTTATTCTCATTGTTCATTCAAAATACATTTGGGACTATATTGGGAATATATTTGTTTCTGATGAATTTTATTTTTTGTCTTGTCCCATTTGTTCTAGCTATTGACTTATCTTCTATTATTTTTTTAAATCTTTCTTTGGATGGAGTCAGTGAAACAGAATTCAAACTGTTGTGTGAACTGATTAAAAATAATGAGGGTTTGCAGGTTGTTTGTGGTGATGGTTTTGTTGATCTCTACTAAACATTGATTTTTCACATTGAACTGCACTGCTGTTTGTCATTATTGAAAACACTAGCAGACAAACTGACTGAGAGGGAAATAAATCCAAATAAATAATTATGCACCTCTACTAGCTGGCCTTTGAAAGTGTCAGCTCTTTTTCTTAAAATTCTAGGGAACACTTGCTGGTCTCCACCACATGCAGAAAGTACAAAGAAACAGTATTTAATATTTGTCTATGATAGTCTTCTTTTCAAAGCTCTTTACAATTTTAATATGAGTAATGACCCTTGCTAAACTTTTTACATGAGTAAGTGATCTGACCATGTAAGAAAATACACACGAAGAAATAATTTGGCAGCATAGAATGAGATTCACATACATTTCTGTATCAGGTCTATGGCCTCTATTCATAAAATTCACCTCCAATAAAGCACTGCCAAGTGCCTTGCCTGCTCATAACTGTGATGGATGCTTTACAAATAAAATTGCAGATGCAGCCCGTGCCCTCTGCAGATGCTACTCTGCGATGTATAGGATGTAAGAAAGAGACACGGAAATGAAAAATTCATTTGGAGCAAATTCAAGATAACTCCACTTTAGTGTATTAAAGCCAGGCTCAAGATAAATGCATAAATGTGCAGTTCAAAGGAAATGTGCACATACATTCTAAGGCATTTTAGTAAGAAGAGTTAAACTGTGAACTATTCAGAAGGGATTCTCATGTTTAGATTTCAGTAACTATTCATCAGTGGAGGCCAATAATACTGTGAAAGACACTCAGGCTAACCCAAGTTGTGATAGGAATGTAGGGTAATATTAGAAATACTCTCTAGAGGCCTTCCAAATACACCTTCCTATTTCTGGAAGAGAAAGTACTTTAACGGTGCTTCTACTCCAGGATTTTTCTGTATCATCACTATGTGCTTTCATTTCTATCTCCTGCACTACAATATAACCTCCTCAAGGTAAATGTCACGTGTCTAATTATGGTCTTTATTTTCAGAGCTTACGTTTTTGTCCACATATAGCAGATGATCAGTCAATGGTGACGAAAATAAATGTCTTCTGTATTAAATATCCTATGGACTCAAAGCGGTGTGGACATACTGAAAGCACTCTGCCAACATTCAGGAGATGTGGAATTGTTCTGACATGAATACCTTTGCGTGAAATGTCAGGCTGTATCTATCACAACAAAATGGCATTATTACAACCTTCTAAAACTGCAGAGTATTTATTTTGTTTGAGATAATAATGGAATTACCGATGGAAACATTCACACGTCCCAAGCACATTTAAGTCTTTTTCTCCTTCTGGAGATTCAATCCATCATGTCATCATTTATTAGACCATCGCTCTGTCCAGACAGATGGCACCACTTTCACACTGCTAGGCAGCCTCTGAAGTAGAGGACAGACAGCACAAATGCTGAACCAGCCCTTCCTCCTCCTTACTTAGACCTGAGGCTTCACAGAACACACCGCAGAGCAGTCTGGGCTCCTGCATTTAAACCTTTATTTAACCAATCATTTTCTTTTACATAAAAGGGTGGAAGAAGTAACCTGTCCTACTAACCTCAGTTTTGAGTGCAGGATAATACAACAGAGGGAATGAAGAACTCTTTTGGGTCCATAACAATACCAACCAGCCACATCACAAAGACCTATCTGTGAGCATGTACTCAGAATCTAAGAAGGCATGCTATTTTGTTAACAAACCTTAAAATTCCTACCAAGTGGTAGGTGTGATTTTACTATTTCATGAAGGTATGTGCCCATATTTTTATGATCTATTGAGTGGTAACTATAAGACGGAACCCAAAATTTAGTAGGCCGCTATAACGTAAAGTCTCTATACTAATTGTTTTGAAGGTGTGTTAAATGACTTAAGTGTGTTGAAAATGCTTTAAACATGTCATTTCTCCTAGTACCTCTAGGAGAAATGTCAAAGAATGCCCTCTGCCCATAAACGTATCGCATTATGTGAATTTCCCCATTGCCATGACCTTTTACAAGCTGGGTCCATATATTATTTTATATTCGTCACTTTAACATAATGCAGATACTCTGAATTAACTTGGTTTTAAACACAGTGAATGTCCAAATGCATTTTTACGTTACGAGTACTAACAAACTATTAGGGTTCTTGGTGACAAACCAGTCTCAACATGATAAATCAATTACACTCATATTTCATTCGAATATTAAAAACCTTTAAATCTGGGAGCTTTAACATTTTTCTGCCTGACTTTCGTTGCAGCCACTTTTACACCCACACCGCGGGAGAAGCACCGCGTTCGTTTCACCCCCTCCGCACAGGTTCGCGCACGCCAGCTGCCGCGCTCATGCCGGCCTCACAAAAGCTTGTGCCTGGGATTCCGGTCAAGGATACAAGCTCGTGGACAGACCCTGTGTCAGAAGTTCCCTCTGGACGCTGCTTACAATGACCCAGAAGAGGCTTGAAGGCTGGAAGTCTTCAGTAGCTCCCCTTCCCGGCACACCAGAAGGGCAGATACTGCTCACTCATTCGTTTAGGCTGAAGTTCCTTCAGCTTCTGGTCTAATCGGTTTATAACTGCATCTTTCTCCCCTCTCCTCCCATAATCTCCTAATATAGGACAATTACTAGGAAGCACCACAGCCAGCAAAAAATGTTCTCAAATGGTGTTCAATTAGAAGCTCTACCAAGCCCTGGTGGTGGCTCAGTGGATAAGGTGCGAACCTGTGAACCCAAAGGTCGCTGGTTCGATTCCCAGCCAGGGCACATAACCAGGTTACAAGCCGGATTCCCAGCCTGGTCCCCAGCTGGAGGCAGATGAAAGGCAACCATACATTGTTGTTTCTCTCTTTCTCTGCCTCCCTCCTTACCCCTCTCTATAAAAATAATAAATAAAACCTTTAAAAAGGAAGTTCAACCATTCCTGAGAAATTTAGGGGAAAAGTAGAACATTTCATATAAAACACTCAGTACTTTAAATACTGTGCAGTGCTGCAGGTGGTGAGCTCTGCCTTGCACATTATATAATATGGGACAGGGACAGAGTCAAGTAACGTAAAATAACGAAGCTTGAAATTAAGCAATTTATTTTTCATTTAATTTTCCTAGAAAAATTTATAAGGTAAGTGTAATTAATATTTAAACAACTTCAAGTGCACCTCTACAGGGGAAATTATGCAGCTGTTAGAATGCAACACATTTATAGCATACCGGCAACTAAAATGCAGCTGAAGAAAAGTGTACTAAAATCCCATCATATAAGAAAATGCATCAATCTTTTTACATGTCTGTGTGTATAAAAAACTCTACCTGTAAGTAAATATAGAGAATTTTCTGGAAAAAAGAATCCAGGTTATCTCTGGAAGGCAATGGGCGACACGTGAAAAGGAAACTTTCACTTTTCACTTGAAAATACATATATTTGATTGAACCTTTACAAAATAATGTAAATAAGAGAATTTAGAAATATATTCTATTTTAATTTCAGTTTGAAGTTGGTTTTGCAAGCTTTGATTCTTAAAGTTTTATTTGCCTTTGTAGTCTTCAAAATACTCATATCTTAGATACATATTTTAGTACAGCTTTGGAAAGGAAATTTATTCCACAAAATACCTAATGATCTTTAACTAACAGTCCAGACTCTGCTTTTCTGTATGACATCAAGTAAAGAGCCTGGGGTGATTTCTTGCTTAGGGAAGCTATTAACATTCATCGAGAGTCTATCACTGGACTTGATTGCCTGTGTATTAAACTGACAGATCCACAGCCAAGATGACAGTGTTTCCACTCACAAGCGCCCACAGTCAATTAATCCCGCATGAACCCAGCCAGAGTTAGCCAGTTGCCACAGCACTGGAAGCCCGTCAGCTCTCCTAGGGAAGGGACACCACCGTACTGAAGCTCACATTAGTGTCTGCAGAGATTGCCTCACTCAACTGGGTCTGACCTGTTTTTAAAGAAAAGGTTAGAACTCCACCAGGTGGCCCAGGGCCCAGCATCAAAAGAGCAAAGCTGTCATTAAGATTGGACTCTAGGACAAATCTTCTTTTTTATTTAAAAACTTGCAGTTACAAGCCCTGGCTGGTGGCACAGTGGATTGAGCACCAGCCTATGAACCGAAGGGTCGCTGGTTCAATTCCCAGCCAGGGCACGTAACCAGGACGCAAGCCAGATCTCCAGCCAAGTCTCCAGTCAAGCCCCCATCTTATGCTGGAAGCAGGTGAAAAGCAACCATATACTGATGTTTCTCTCCCTTCCTTCCCCCCTCAGTTCCCCCTCTTTCTAAAAATAATAAATCTTAAAAAAAAAAAAAATATATAAGCTCAGGCTACATATGGGGCAGCAATTTGATTTCAAAAGTTTTCTTAAACTTTTAGATGTCAACTGTAAGTCAGAAGAGGTAGAGGGATGGAGAAGATAAGTTGTAAGAAGATCCCATTGTTAATATAAAGCTATTATTTTTCACAGAGCAGTGCCCTAATCATCAATTTTTATCCATTTATGTAATTAGTATAATTAAAGATAATTATTCTGTCACAGTGCTTCCATGGTCTTCATTAATTCAAATATATAATTGCAGGAATCTTGGTCAGCTGGAAAATGGGGATTTAAGAAATCACACACACACACACACACACACACACACACACACACACACTCACTCTAAACAGCCAGGTCTCCAGCCAGGTCTGTAGCTGGAGGCAGGTGAAAGGCAACCATACATTGATGTTTCTCTCCCTCTCTGCCTCTCTCCCTTCCCCTCTTTCTGAAAATAATAAATAGAATCTTTTTTAAAAAGATCACTCTAAACAGCATTTTCTGAAATGCGTATTTGTGAGACTACTTTAATATTATTGAAACTTTTCTAGTTGCTACAGTAACTAGTGGATATTTTAAAAATGCCCACCTGTTCACTGAATACACTTAAGTGGTACCAAACTGTTGAAGACAAAGTTTATTTGGAAGGGAGTAAAACAAAAGGCAGTTCTCCCACACAGCCCATTAGATGCTATTGTGTGCCGCGTTGATGCACCTGTGGAGTCTAACTCATGAGTAAATGGGAGATGCTCCCAATCCAGCCACATCCAGAACTCACTAGGGCTCAAAGGGCCTTCAGCAGGCAACCCTGAAGGGACCACCTGCCCAGATGTGTAGTCAGCTACACCAGTTGCTCTAACCACGACAGGCGTTCCTGCCAGCACATTTTTCAGTAGACTGAACTACTGAAAGGAAAGGTTTTCTCAGGTGAAAGCAAATGCTGAGGCTGAATGCCAAAGAGATGTAGATGTCACATTGACATGAAATTCTGAAAGGCGTTATTTTGCGGCCTGGAAATTTCAGTGCCAGAATTTATTCTCATGGAGTTTCAACAATCAGAAGAATCCAGTATTCGTATGTAAATCCTGGCACTGAAATCTATTAACAATGGAATATAACCATAAAAATATCTCCATGAGCCTCACTCTCTGCATCTATAAGTGAGGCACATTATGATCAACCCCATTACGTTTTGATCTAAATATGTCACTTCCCTATATGCACATACGCAAGTAATTCTTTTTAGTGATGATCCATTTTTAAGCCATGAGTCACATTTATGCTTATTTTATGAACAGAGGTATTGATGTTCCCTGTTGAGTATTAGTATACGGAGACATCTGTTTGGCAATCAGCCTCAGAAGATAGAGACCCTGCCCTCCCCAGGGCATATTTTTGGGCTGTCCTGTACATTGTGGAAATACTTCCGTCTGGGGCAAAGGTAGCTTGCAGTCTCTTCTAAAAGACAGAGTTTCCTAAACTGGAGATTCCTCCAAGGTGGAGCAAGTCCAAGGCATATGCAGCAACCCTCACGCTGAATTCCAGGCTCCCCTTGGGACTTGGAGCAAGTGAGATCATGAAGGTCGCATGAAGGCCTCATGAAGGTCACATACATCACGGTCATGCTGCTTGCTGTACGTGTGCCATAAATCCTCCATTTCCAGGAGCCCTGATTTTATGCAAGCATGCATGCAACTGTGGCAGCTTATTTTACCCTGCAAGAGAGGTAAAAATCTCAGGCTTTCACCATGTTTGGAAAGGCCTCCTCAGGATACCTCCTTGAATAGAGTGATAGGCATTATTGTTAGAGATTATCAATGTATTCCAAGCGGTGTGAGCGAGTGCCCTGTCCCTCCAGATACTGCTTAAAGGGTTGCCTGTCATGTTTAGGACAACCCTGGGTTTTAGCCTTCTAGAAGCATCTTACTCTGTTACAAGCCTGTGAAATGCTGCTCACTGCAACCAAACTTTGAACCAAAAGCAACTGAACATCCTTCCAAGCTAACAGTGTAGACAAAGACCATTCTGTAGGGTCACTGAAACCATCCACAGAGCCCCCAGATCCCTCAGATCTGCTCACTTACAACCACTATTTCATTCATTGTCTCTTTCTTTTCTAGACTTTCAAATGGTTCAGCAACAAAAACTGTGGCAAAATGTTGATCGTGGGTGAAGAGTGGTCATAATACTATTCCTTTAACTTTCCTAGAGCTTTAACATATTTTCAAAACAAAGTAAAAATAGTATGCAAAACAGCTATAAAAGTTATGGAAACACACCAGGCGCCCCAGAGTTCACATCTGGTATGATTCCCAGGTTTCCCAGTTTTTGACAAGTTCCTCAAGTTCCTATGTCTCAGCCTTCCAACAACCCCAGTCATTTGAGAGAACAGGTGATCCATCTGTACTATCCCAGAGTCATCAAAAGACTGAAATACATTTAGTAATCTTTTTATAATAGGAATATAAAATAAGTAAGATAAATTTTTATGAAAGTGATTACATTTTGAATTTTTTGAAAGAGCAAGCTTCTCCTATAAAATATTAATATTTATAAAACATTTTATTTTCTCATAAGCTATAGAGATGAGAACTATACAGACTCATAACTGGAGGCATGAAATATAATTTAATTCCACTGCTATGAAATGAAATAAATTCCACCCTTTACCTATTCATAGACAAGGGCACACTGTCTTCTGGCAGAGACGCCCATAAATGGAAAGGCAGATAAGTAGACAGCATGAATGTATTACCCCTCCATATGTTCCACAGGAAAGAATGTTAAGTTCCAATAAAGCACCAGTTACACATTAAGCTATTACGCATAAGACATAAATTATAATTTTCCAAAAGTCTCAGTAAATAAGTGCATTTTATGGCATGATAAAAGCTAAGCGATATGGCAAGAGAGATTATGAGAAGGAAGTCATGGTAAAGATCAGTCATCAAATTTCCTTGCTCAGAAATGGTAAAAATTCTGCCCATAAAAGCCAGTAAAAATGTAAAATCAAAGTAAAAAACTAATAATAATAAATATTTAAAAGAGGGTTTTAATCATGAAAAGGATGCCAGTACATGTATCATCATCATCTTCACCAATTATTTATTGATCAACTCTTTTGTATAATATTCATATTTATAAGAAAATCCTATTAAATACAAAAAATAAAAGTTATAATAAGGGCTAGTTGTGGTATAGCTTAATATGAATTTGTATATAATGAGACCTGTAATTCCAATGAATATATCTATTTATGCATTTACTGGAGCTATTTTTCCAAATAATGAGCTTCTTAAGGTCAGAACTGCATTTCCACATTTTACTCCAGCACAGAACAGATTTCCTAGCTTATACAAACTTGATGTTTGTTTTAACAGAAAAAGAATAATAATTGATCTCTTTTAATGAAAGAATTCCATTAAGCTCAAATTTAATATAAGAGATTTTACAAAGAAATATAATTGAAAAGAAATACTTTGAGAATATAAATTCTTTCAAAGGCTAAATTTTTAAAATCCTTCTGGTTAACGATATAACATTTCAGAATTCTATATATTTTTTAATCAAGTGGGGTTTTACTCTAAACACTCTTCTTAATCTTCCTTTACAATACTTTGAAGCTCCTCCAGTTGATATGTACTGATTTACTCTGCCCAGCAGAATGGGGGGATAGGGTAGAAGTAACACTGTACAAATTCCAGGCAATGTCTTACCCCTGCAGCCATATAATGAAGCCCTGGCTAAGATACTATATCATAGAACGTAAGAGTGTGGGTTTTTTTAATACAAAGTTTGTTTAGTTCTAAACCAAAGTAACTTTAGATAATCAGGAAACTATTGTTCATTAACCCAGAAAATGGTTTTACTTGATTCAGTAAAACATAAAAATATCATTACTGGAGGATTAGCCTCACACTTTCCCTATTTTATAATCATCCATCATCAACTTTAGCCTTTTAGAAGGGAAAATGGAAGAATTTTACTAGTAAGACAGAAGAATGAACCAATAATGTAGGCTGTAATAAGCTCCCTAGTTGCAGCAGGACTAAGGTATAAATTTTACACGCATCTATATATTCTAGCAGAATATTTTAGCATCGTTCTCCTTATTTCAAATGAAACATTAGTAATAACCTTAATATATATTATGCATAAAAAAAAACTAAAAACTACCACAGTGACAGAGGAGCAAAGGGGGTATCGCCAAGGGGTTCCTACACACCTTCTAGCCTCAAAGTGGTTCCAAGACACCTCGGTAGTCCTTCTGAATGCTGTGCAAGGCACTGTGGACAACACTGAAGACTCTCTGAGAGCAGAGACTCTATGTAATTCATAGCTAGACTCTTCCTCACTATCAGAGCAATGCTTTGGAGGACATAACCATTGTTTGGTATTTGATAAGTGATTAATCAAACAGGAAAAAGCTAGAAAACATCATAATAATAAGTACCAAAGTCCAAATAGTGGAATCCCAATTTCAGAGACTTTGGTAATATTTTTATTTTGTGTTACATGTTTACAGAAAATATCCAATGACAAAAATGAGAAGGCATAAGAGAATACATGATTTTTAACTGTGCCTAGCTATGCATTATAAAGATTTATGCCATGTAGGTGACATTTCTGACTTTATAAAACCCTTTTTACATATGATCTCCCAAGTTCTGTAAAGAAAAATGTTGAATGAGGAAGAGTTTGTATTTTTTCAATGACTGCGCCATTCATCCGAACTTAGGCACTTTATGAAATGCAATATTTTTCTACTGTCTGAGTCTCCATGTTGTGCTCTGTGGGCATAATGAATGGGAATAGTTCTTCCTTTTCATTTCCTGCCTTAACACCAAGGAAGAACTGAAGCATCATGAGGAATAGAAAAAGAGACACAATGTCTTTATTTTAAAATATTTCTTTAAACCTAAAATTTTTACTTTAATAAATCTTTTGTACAAAAATAGTAATCCTAGTTAAAATTATGTAGTTTCTGCCCTGGCTAGTGGCATAGTGGATAAGGTGCCGGCCTGCGAACCCAAAGGTTGCTGGTTCGATTCCCAGCCAGGGCACATAATCAGGTTGCAAGCCAGGTCTCCAGCCAGCTCTGTAGCTGGAGGCAGGTGAAAGGCAACCATACATTGATGTTTCTCTCCCTCTCTGCCTCTCTTCCTTCCCCTCTATCTAAAAATAATAAATAAAATCTTTAAAAAAAAATTATGTAGTTTCTTGGCTATGACCTCGTATCACTTACCATCCTTTCCCCATTAGGATCTAAAGCCTAGGTGCCCACAGCCACCATTTCCCATCAAACATGCATCCTCTGAACATGCAGAGATTTCTGAGCGTGGTTTAGAGCTTTTGTAATATGGCACCACAGAGCATTTGGGAAACAAGGAATGAAACTCAAGCGGGCTGATCATTCACAGAGCTCCGCCTGTCCCAGTTTCGCATGTTCACCATGCCAGTCAGTCAATCCCTTACAGGGTGTTTATTTAAGAGCCAGAACAAAGCCAAGACATTACTCACAAATCAGATGAATATACAGAATGAAACTGGTAGCATGATGGATCTTAAGTCCTGACCATTATTACTTTATAGATAGATACTGATACCAGGTGATTATGTAAACATGGTTGCACATCCTGACACATATGTACATACACATACCCACACCAATAAACTAATAGGTAGAAGTAAGTCAGTGAGAAAATAATGAAGATCAATATACCGCATAAAACAAATTCCTAATACGGAATGAAGTGTAGCAGAAAAGCCTTAGGGAGCAAAGGGAAAACAGATGGAGAAAGACGAATGATGGTAATAATGATAATGACAATTATGTGAATAACAACTAATGAGAATAGCAGTAAATGTTGCTTTGTATGATATATCTCATCTGAGGAACTCATGAGGGGCTTAACATGCGAAAAACAGCTTGCAGGTAAACAACTCTTCATATGGGAAAACTTGGTGGATGATGGGAAAACGAAATGCCGCTAAAAAGACAGCAAGGTGAGGGGAATGGAAGAACTTTTTCAAAATGTAGAAATAAATTTATTTATTGGTGCTCAGGGGGAAACATGGCCCATTAAACAGTTCAAGAGCTCAGAGAAAGTTTTCCTGGCACACAGCCACACTTGTCTAAGAGCAGGCTCCTTACTCAAGAGTCCTGTGGTTACCACAGAGATCATGTGCCTGAAAGAACTGAAGTACTTACTGTCTTATCCTTTACAGAACAGCTTTGTTGGTTCTCATCTAGAGAGAGGCTACAGACCAAGTGAACTTCGGGAGAGAAAACGTGAATACAAAGCTATAAAGCCATGAAGGGGCATGGTGTGTTTAGGAAATCACAGGTCGTTGAGAATGGCTAATGTGAACCTGCCTACTGCATTGCCACTCATGGAAAGAAGGACTCAGTGACACAGGAGAGGAGGTAGGACATGTCTAAATCACAGCCAGATGGGGGATCTAAAAAGAAGCAGCAACACTTATTCTCCTGGACCTAGTAAATAAAAATGGTAGGACAGGATAAGAAGATAGTTGTGAATGGCAAAGGGGGAAGGTATTCAATAAAAGTGCGTTAACTTTAAATGATCTTAGGACATCCACAAAACATACATATAGTGAATTGTTTAGTCATAACAAAGCTTATACACAAGACAGCTTAAATGCTATCTGCATTATATATAATTTATGCACCTAATTAAATGTATATGTAATAAATTTAGATAGATAGATAGATAATCAGGAAGATTGAGATGCTTCTTTTAAAACAGAGTAATAGGGATAATATCACATAGGTAAGAAATTTGAGAATTAGGCCAAGCAAGTTATGCTTATGATATGAAGTGAATTTCATGTGGCTGAAAACACATCTCTCACCTACACATTCAATTAAATATGGCAAAGTCTGATTTTTGCTCTTCTAGACTTACCATATCAATGTTTCAATTTTTCATGTCGCATTGAATGTGTCAACTCAATCTAAGTAACTAAATGAAATTAATTATTTTTTACTTTTATAAAACATGATAGAAAATTAATTAATTATTGGTATACATTTTAAGTGATGCATTGTAAAATATATTTAAATAACAATATATCATTATTTAAATTGTCATTCATCAGGCTGTCTAAATATGTTTGCAATCAAATGACTATGAAATGGCAACATATAATATTCATTTTGTGAGATAGATAGGCTTAAGGAAAACATAAGCTTCATATTCCATTTACTCAGTGAGGAAAAGTCATTTCAAATTGAAGGTACATTAATTATGAATGATTTGTATTAGAGCAATGTATAGTGAAAAGTTATTTTTCTAGAAAAATTTTCATGTAATTTGTTTCCATTTGAATCAATGTATTATTGTCATGACAGAAAATAATTTAATATCTTAGATATAGCCTACTTGATTTCATATGATGTATTATAAACATCATGTAAAGTTTTATGAAACAAATATTTGCATAATTGCTTTTAGCACTTCTTACTAAAAAAAAAAATACGTGGCTCCTACTATTTCAAAGAACACGACAGATTTTCAATATGCCCTAATATTTTTACTGGATCTGAAAAATTTGCAGATTTCCTGTTGCAAGTTTTCAAATGCAGTACTGACTCATATTTGGCTTCTATGCCCAACCCTGAAAAGAAAACAAAGGAAAATAACAAAATCCCTTTGTTCTTGTTCTTGGGTTTTCTATTAAGATTAATGATGTCATTATATATCCAGATGGGACAAGCTAAGCCATATGATCAACAATTCAAACTTTTCTGGCCACTTTCTTCCTTCTGTTCAGGGGACAGAGTGCACATTCTTCATAGAAAGGATCATGCCCTTCCACTGTGACACAAGCATTTTTAGAATAAACACAATGATAAAAATCAAATTACTTCTAAGCTTTATGTCACCAATACTACAGTGCATCCTTTGAGCCTCTGAGCAAAGGAGAAAAACAATACGGACCGTACAAAGCTGTAACAGTGACATGGTGAATGAGAGTTCATAAATCTAAATCAGCAACACAAGGAAGGAAGAAAGTGCTTCATACCCAGTTACTTCAATTTCCTAAATATTGGATAAAAGCAAGAAAAGAAGTGAGGTAGAATTTAATATTAATTTTAAATCGCTGACAGTATTAATTGAAACAGAGAACTAAAGATTGACCTCACGCTCCCAAATGACTGCCTCTCTCATTATGGTCAGAGTTAACACAGTATGGCTCTGATTGGCATGGCAGCCTACAGAGATAAGACTATTTGCACCCAGTAGTCTGGAGAAACAATTACATTTTTCAGGTTAACATAAAGAGCTAGCTCAACATTTTACTCACTGAATTGTTTTGTTTTTATTTAGTTTCAATTCCTATGTATTTTGAAAGATCTATATATATATCACATGCACACTCACAAATCCTCTTTTGTTTTCCCCTTCTGGAGAACCTATACACTCCACAATGTGCTACTGCCATCTAGAACTTAACTCATATTTCATTCAGCTAATGTTAAGGTTGTCCATGCCTCCCTCCTTACTCGATGGTAAACCCAGTGGGATAGGAGACACATTTTACTGCCTTTATGGGTACCTTACAAAATTGTTGGGCATCTGGTAGCAACTCAGTGTTTATTTAACTGAGTCAATCTACAAGGTCTTTGAACAGAACTTTACAAGGATACCTGAATTAAAATGAGTAATACATGATTATTTTCACTTGTCTTAGAGGTCCTCATTAGCTCCATGTATTTTGGGTCATTCTATGACTTTGTGCAAAGTATTAAAAACCACTAGCTTGAAATGTCATTAATTGAACCAACGATCCTGCTTAGCACAAAGGTAGTATGTGTAAGTGAACATGAACAAGCATCCCTATGCTTCCAAAAGGTTCCCTAATATCTTATTTATCACCCTTGCTATTTTGTCCCCTAATTACTTAATCAACTGACAATATATTAAGCACTCATTTAATTACCTTATATGGAGGTACTGGTTATATCAAGTACCTTGGATGGTTTCATTTTGAGTATCTAAGAAAATTATAATTGTAGCCGACTGATTCAAACACTACATAAAGAAATGTTTATCAGGAAAATACCTAAACACATGAACAACTATTAACAATCACAATGTACTGAATTGAGAAGACAAATGTGGGTAATGGACCTCAGCTTGTTACAAGGCCAGTGGCAGTCCAGTGCTTCTCAAACATGACCGTGTATTTGCATCCGCTGGAGAGCTTGCTAAGATGCAGATTTGGAGTTGGCTGAGGGTGTTGTGTGAGATTCCCCCTTTTTCAAGCTCCCTAGTGATTGATGCATTGCACTATTTCAAACCACACTTCTCAGTAGCGAGGTTTGACACTGCAGAGTCCAGAATAAAAATTATTCACTAAGTTGGCTTCTGTTTCCAAGTAGTAATGTCAAGCAATTGGAGATTTCCAGTTCCACACATTTTCATTCATTGAAGAATTTCCTACTATCAATCACAAAATCATTCATTTATCCAATTGTTTTCCTGTGTCCTTTCTTTGTGTATGAGTGTATTAGGTAGTGGGTGTGAATACGTACGTGTGTAGCTGGGTGTGCAGCAGCAGGGAGAATGGAGATCATGACGGAGGGTGTACAGAAGATGTTGACTCTGATGTTATATTAATTATAATCAATCAATCAAAAGTAATGACAAGCAACTTAACCATGTAACAGAACACACAGAGCGCATGAGTACCTAAGTTGTGTTAAGTAGAGAAGTTTGTGTGTGAAAAGGGTTTAATTATATGCAAACGGTGTAGAAGATTTTTTATATTATTTCTGAAATAACAGGAGAAATATTATCAAGTAGGCACAAATTTTGGAATAACAAGAGGTACTGAGTATCAGTGGAAGTGACATCTGTAAAAACTAAGGAACGCAGATGAGCATGAGCAATTATTTTCACTGTGATGTAGTAGAATAGAGGGGCAAATAAGATTCAACACGTGAATGAGACAGATAGGCAAGGGGGTGAGATATAAAAGAAGACGAACTCCTTGCATGTGGGCTTCCTCCAGCTAAGCAGGCCCATCGTGGAAAAACAGAAGTATTAACATGTGTGTACAGTAGCGCCATTAAGAGATGGCAGGCAGAAAAAGGTTAAAAACAGTTCATAGATGGTGGGAATAGAGGGAAAAGAAGGAGTGCTCTGAATTCTTCTTTAAAAAAAAATGAATGTGGTAGATTAAGACCAATTTTATACATTTTAGATTACTTTTCAAAGAAAATGTCTAAAAGATAAAAATGGTTAAACTGTTTTTTAATTTTCTGAAGTACTGAACTAGATTAAATTTCAAGTTGTAGAGTAACCAGAAGATTACCACAGAAGAGTTGATAACAATTACCTGATGTGCACCAAGGAGAAAAGACAGGTGAATAAAATTTAATTCTCACTTTATTAAATGGTACCCAAATATTTAGACAACTTTGGAACAAACCAGATGCCGCTTAGTATATATTAGGTCTATGAAGAGGAAGCTTTGAGTCCACAGTGTAGTGAACCTCCACAGTGAACATAAACCACATTAGGCCATTGTGACTTAACTTTAGCAAATGCTTAAAGATGTGGCATTTTAAATAGGTGCAACTTTAGAATTAATCCACCCCAAAATAATTGGGAGTATTTTATTAAAATTTTCATAATTCAGACTTAAATTAGAGCAGTATAACAGAATGTATAAACTAAATTATTTTAAAAGCAATTAATATTTAGAGATGTCATAATTACAGATCTAAGCTGATAAATAACATATTCAGTTTTCAAAAGAAACACTGTGATAACAAAAATATGTCAAAGCCCTGGCTGGTGGCACAGTGGATAAGGCACTGGCCTGCAAACCCAGAGGTCACTGGTTCAATTCCCCAGCCAGGGCACATAACCAGGTTGCAAGCCAGGTCTCCAGCCAGGTCCGTAGCTGGAGGCAGGTGAAAAGCAACTATACATAGATGTCTCTTTCCCTCTCTGCCTCTCTCCCTTCCCCTCTCTCTAAAAATAATAAATTTTAAAAAAATTTTAAATATATGTATTTTCTACACAGTTCAGGGAGAAAAAAAGTGTTTTGATTAAATGACTAATGCAAACAATTTAATTACCACAGCTTAATATAAGAATGTTAAATTTTCTTTCTTTGATTATTTTCCTCTACTAGTTGAAAATCCAAAGATTGCTTTCTGCATTTAGTCTTCATGTAGATTTAATGTTCTATATTCTAAAATGGTTCATTAGCCATTGAAAATTGCATGTGCTACATAAGGCATAATGCCTATTATCACAGAAAATATACACTATTTAGAGGACATAATGTCTTTAGCTTACTTTCAAATGGTATAGAAAAGTGTGAGAGACAGAGATTAAAAGAGAGAGAGAGTAAAGCCAATGTGGAAAAATGTTGATTGAATATGGGTAAAAAGAGATAAAAAAAAAAACAACTATTTTCTTCTCTAATGCTTTTGCAACAATGAGATTCATGGAAGGGACCCTATTAAGTACTCTGGCCTACTGACACTATGGCTAAATTTCAGGTATCAAATTGTGGGTACTTATTTTGTACTTGGAGAGACTTCATGTGACATCTGAGCAAATTCAAACTTAAAATCAAATTGATTAGGAAGAGAAGTAGCCGCCATCAAGGTAGATTCCTTTCTCTCAAAATGTTGGATTAATAACAAGCAGTTGGATTAATAACATTTCTTTCTATCCCTCTTTTCTACTATTATTTTCCTAATTGTTGCACCTTGAAGGTCTTTGTGATTCTTTTGTCCACCTTCTGACTTATCCTGGACTAGAAAAAGAATGCTATCGTTTCCACACCTTAGGCCACTGCAAAGAAGGGTGACCCCACTTGCACGCACGTTAGCTTTGCTGCGATGCTGGTGCTACCTGTAGTTCCGCCCATGACAAACACCTGCAGTGTCTCTGTTTCTCTAATCCCATGAGATGAACACTTCCGGGAAGGTGGAGACACAGGGACACAAAATATGTAAATAGGCCAATGTGCTTCAAAGCTATCCCATTATTTGGAATTGTTTATTTTTTAAATTTGTTTAAGACTTTATTAATTATTTTTTGAGAGATGGGAAGCGAAGTAGTCAGAGAGGGAAACATCGATGTATGGTTGCCTTTCACCTGCCTCCAGCAATTGACCTGGTTGGAGACCTGGCTTGCAACCTCGCTATGTGCCCTGGCTGGGAATCGAACCATGGAATTGTTTCTTGACTTACTTGATTCCAGCTGGTTTGGGTCACGATGAGCACCCTGGCTCAAGAGTGGCCTCTGAATCCTGGGGACTGTTTTGTTGCTAAGTTATTATTGTTTCCCTAATATACTGCATGCTCTCAAAAGTTTTAAATCCACGTGGTTGACTGAAACAACAAAGAGAACAGAAAACTATAACCAGCTCCAAGAACAGGAACTGACATCGCCTTCTGGGAGTACTCTGCTGAGACCCAGACAGGCAATGGTAATGGAAAGCCAAGCTAAGCCCAATACTTGGGTCAGATGGCTTCAGGGGTCAGGAAGATGATCAAAGTGGAGTGCACTGAAATACATTTCTAGACCTAGATGGACATGCACCTACCCAAAGTGTCACATCAGCAAACTGAAACTTCATGTCCCTATAAATGCTCCACTTGACTACAAATGCAGCATTTCTAGTTAGTCAGCTCCCAAATGTCAAGACAACTCTGGACGTTCTCACCTCAAACAAGGCTGACTATGTGGCTCCAGTCAATTGGACATTTTCTATGTTGCTCTTACTGTTCTTTATTTTTTATCTACAACTTAAAAGCATAAGAGATTTCCACCTCATTTTGCAGTTCTATTTTGAAAGGACACTATTTTTCTTATAAACTGTTAAATAAGTCTGTATCACTTAAGTTTTCTTCTGTAAACACTTTTTTTAAACAAACTTAAGAAATAGGCAGAATAAAAGCTAAGATTTCCCAGGATCAACCTATAAGAAAGAATCAATCACAGAAACTCAAGTAAATTAAAATTGAAACTTTGCAAAACACTGAGTACAGAACAGGAGGGTTTTAAAACTACGTGTAACTTGAACTTTACTGTCCTGAATATTTTTACACTCTCTGCTTTATTATTAAAACGGGTAGCACTTTTATAAGTTGCATTTTTTTTTTAGCTACATTTTATCTTTCCCTAGAACTAAAGAATTCTAAAACATAAATGGAAGAAGAAACGTTCAGGAAAAAGCAAATTCTCAAAGTTAAAAAAAAAAAAATGAGTAGGCACATTTTGTGTTGTCAAAGAGACAGAGAAAAAGAAAAAAAAAAAAACAGAATATTATCTTGAAACTAAGATCTGAAGCAATTAGTTTCAACCAACAGAATTTCTTAATCATCCCACAGATATTTAATGTGAGCTAAATTAGTATATACACCTGACGGATGAAACCGGCCCTTTGACAGTGTTACCATCATACCGTATAATTAGAAAAACAACTCATCGCATTCACCTACCCTAGTCTTCCTTCTATGGAACGACACTCTAAAGATGCCTGAATTACAAATAAGAGTCTCTTCTCCCTTAAAATAGAGTTTTATTTTTTACTCTGTTCAACTTTTCTCCTGCCTACTTATTAATAATTATAAGTTGGGTTATTTTTACTCATTAATTTTATTAACACTATATACATCATTTGGTTGGTACATGCTTGACTAGTTGCTGAGAAACTTAGGCAATGTCACTTGGACATCAAATCCTTCAGCAATTAACTTCACCCAGCTGGGCCCAAATGACCACTAGCAATCCTGTTGGAACAAAATTTTGTGATCTACGTATTAACTATGCTAATACTTACTGAACACTTCCTCAGTTTATAGTAATATTCTGGAATTATTAGAGTCAAAACCTGCCATAGTAATTAAGAAAATCAGATTTCATGAAGATGGGTTTTAAATGTGTAGAAAGTGCAAATTCCTGCCTCAGACCCAGCAGCATAAATACGTTGAATCACAATGTGAATCTCTGGAATCTTTTTGAGTTTGTAGTGTGTGTGTGTGTGTGTGTGTGTGTGTGTGTGTGTTGATCTGTTACCCTTCTAAGGTTTCATGTTCCTTTCCTCTGTATTTCAGAACTCAATCACTAAATACATATATCACAGATTTGTCACAATATTTTGCAGAAATGAAAGAATTAACCATCTGGAACCACCTAACCAAGACTCAATCCAACATTGACAACCTGCTATAAACATGAATAAAGAATCCAATTATGACCCAGACTGAGAATAGATAAGGGATTTTTAATAAATTACTGAGATGGTTATAGAAAGACATTATTAACATGTGATAACGATGAAGAGAAACAAGGCAGGAAAGCTTTCTCTCTAAGGACACTACTCATAAACCCTGCCCTGTATTTGCTAGTCTATATTATGAATTTGATAAGATGCATTTCTCAGGCACAGGCATATTGCAGGTCTGATCACATCATTCATATGATTCAAAAGTCAAATGATACCTGTATTAGGATTCTCCAGAAAAAAACCCTGAACCAAAGGAACACAGAGATATGCAAGAGAAGATTATTATGGGAATTAGCCCAAGCAGTTAGCCCAAGAGTCTGAGATGTGCCATGATACGCTGTCTGCAAGCTGGAGAGTAATCAGAAAAGCAGGTTGGGTATTTCAGGTTGAGGCCAAAGGTCTGAGAACTGGGGGTAGCCAGGGAAATCAGGGGAGGGGGGTGCAGCTGGTGGAGTCTGAAATCTAGAGAACCAGTTGCTTGGATATCCAAGGGCAAGAAGAGATAGAAGTCTCAGCTCAAGAGGAGAGCTTAGCTCTTCCTTTGCTTTTCTGTTCTATCTGGGGCCTCAACAGACTGGGTGACACCCATCAAAACTGGTGAGAGCAACTCCAATTTACTCAATCTAAGAATTTTAATGATAATCTCTTCCCCAAACACCCTGATAGACACACACAGAAATAATGTTTTACCAGCAATCTGGGCTTCCATTAGCCTCGTCAAGTTGATGCATAAATCTAATCATCACAGTATCACATCTAATCTAGAAATGAGGAGAAAGTTTTGTTTTTTAATACCTGCTATCTAATTCCTACAACATTGTTTAATTATTTACTTAGGGTTTTATAACTTTAAATTAAAGGTCATAGAAACTTATTCTTATCACATGAAATCTGGGGGCTTTGCAGTCACAGGTAATTGAAAATAAATGAACAAATTTAGAAGTGATAATAT